>JAJOOR010000508.1:0-24512 GCA_036250505.1 Solanum acaule | reverse complement strand
TCGTCATACTTCTCCTTAAACAGTTTCCCTGCAATCTTGATTGTACTTTCTAGCTATACAATTCTGTGGAACTTGATAAAATTTTGATCTTATTGAAATCTTATGATGTTGAATCTCGTACTAATTTGGAATATTTGGCTTAATTGCTTGTAGCCTTATCAATATAGAAGTCTCTTTATATATGAGCAGGTGGAATATATACCAAGAACTTCTACGAGAGATCAAATAAACAAATTTAAGGTTCTTTAAGCATTGTGGAGTAATTATTTGTTATATATGAATTCTGTAATATTGGAAATATTTGGCAACTTTCTTTCTTTTTCTTCCCCTTTGCTTTTCATTCTTGAAATCTGTAGTAGACAGCAGTCTGCACAAAATTGATGTCTGTAGAATAAATGCCAGAAATTTGGGATAGGAACCCAAAGATTTTCAAACGTATGGGGTTGTCGACTCATAATGGCTAGGTGAGCAACAAAAAGGTTTAAGCAAGATGAGTGAATGTTGGGCTCCTAAAGTCCTACATATTCACAAGATGAGTATTGTGAAGAAGTAAATGCTAAGATGGATTGTCATACCAAACTAGAAATGACCATATTCGCTAGTGTGTGCAAGTAGCACACGTTGAGGAGAGGGTGCAAGTAGCACACATCGAGGATAAAATAAAAGGTCTACATGTTCTGTGATGACCTATAGATGCACCTGTGCGTAGGTGTGAAACTATGATAAGTGAAAATGTTAAAAAGGGGACAGACCTGTCATTTTTATGAGGAAAGGGGGGAAGGGAAAAAGAGAAGATTGTCTGTTACCACTTTGTCATCAGCAAACTATAGATGTTTGGCTGCAGTCCAACTGCCAGAGAGCTCAATGTTATTGCAATGTCACAAGAACATTTCTATAAAGTACAAAGCAATGCATGATTGCATCTCAAGTAGATATTACAATGTTGAAATTCCTCAAAGACAGAAGGCTTTTTAGATGCTACCACTAAAAGTATCTGCACACAGCAGATGGCCTCATCAAGATTCATGTAGAGTCAACCAAGGCGAACACCAATGTTATAAGTAGTACAGTAACTTACATAATATACAGAATCTTTTCCCCAGTTTCTTTTCCAATTGATGTGAGCTTTTACACAAAGGGGTGTGTTGCATATCTGTACAACTTCACCCGCGGTGAAGCCAAAGAATGATTGTGGTGATTCTTGGATTAGAAAAAGAATACTTAAAATATTGCTAGTGTATATAACAGTAACTAGCTAAAACCTTCCTTGTTTGCTTGTCCTCAGTGTCATCAACTGCAGAGAGCTTCAACTGAGAGTTTCTTCATAACACCTGGACATGGATCACCACCAAAAATTTCTGGTGTTACAGGTACTGAACACGACTCTTGCCCAATGCAATACTGTGAAAAATGGAAAACAAAAGAAAAAATGCAATTAGTTCAATCAGAGTAAGAAAAACATCCTTCAATAGGTGCTGTTTATATTAATCAGAGGAAACAGGTCAGAGTGATTCTTAACAGAACTTGGTGTGATTAGGTCCAAGAGTATAATGCAATAGAACGCCATTTTCGAAGGAGTATAAAAGAAACTGGCATATACACCAAGTTTAGTACCTTTTCAAAGGCATCGTATGAGTGGGCATGACAGCTTCCTTCACTGAAGCTTCCACAGACCCCCACTGGTGTTCCAAAGCTTGCAAATTTGATTGAAGTGATCTTTTGACCAGGAGCACAACGGAGGTGCGCTTTAGGCCTGAGTGGCCTGTCAACTTCCCCAGATGCTTGCATCTTATAATTCACCAACTGTGGTTGCCATTCATTTATATCTGCACAGACACTTGCTAATTCTCTCTTGACCAAAGAGATTGCGTTGGGATCTCCTCCCCATTCCTCAAATACAACTAGCAAGTTTCCAGTAGGATACAGCCAAGAACGTGGCACGTGATACCTAAATCATGATTCTCAGTTAATAGTAGCTTCTTGTAATATCAGAAGAAAATTCCGCAAGGTTTGTCATTACTTACCATCTCTGTGAGGCCTCTCCGCAGTTACTTAAGCATTTGTTCTCATTAAAGTAGCCTGCATAGTTACAGGCACTACAAGTACCAGATGATTTATATCCAGGCCAGTAACGTCCAAGGCTTTGTCCATTTATCCACATTTGACCTTTGCCCATGGTATTCATATCTAAAGCCAAAGGCTCATTTCCAGCTGGAGCATTGAAAGTAGTCTGGAAACACACCAAAATGATTTAATGCTTGATATGAAAATCATTATGGTAAAGTAGATCACTTCACCATACAGCTTACTCTAATGCACACAAGTTAAGATAACTAAATATTCATTAGTTATGCACCTTGAACCATGTGAGAGGCTGTCTTTGAGTCACCAAAGAGCCCTCAACCCACTCAACAGATGAGCTGCCACTGAGCGAATGAAGATTCAAGGCTTCTCCTTTTAGACCAACCTGGTCAAGAAAGTTAAAACGTAAAATGAACTGGTAGTCAAAGCAACCAAATTTTCTGTCGAACATTTTAAAAAACAAACCTTGTAAGACCATTTCTGCCATGCTAAATCTCTTTTCCCCTCGTTAAGACCACTGAGTGAAACTGGCCCAAGCACACCAGTATTCCATGTCTCAAAATGTGGGCCAATATTCTGAGCTCAAGCACAAGTAAAAACCAAACCAAGTGAATATGTGTATTCATAGTACCAAAGTATGACTGTGAAAATAAGTTCTATGCATGTGGAAATACATATATGGACGACAATAGAGAAAGAGGGGGAAGGTGGGAGAGGACAAACCGGAAGACCAACAGCAATGCTTAGCAGAGAAATCTTGTTTACACCAGCTCTTAGATTTACTGCTTTATTGAAAGTAATTTTCTGGCTTTTTAAACTTCCATATACAGTTCCTGCAGAAAAAATTAATAATTAACCGATCAAGACATTTATTATCACATAAATTAACTAGTTGCTTGGGGGTTCCTGATGACACCAAATGGTTCTCACCATTCGGAATATAGAAAAATTTCATTGCAAACAGATTTTTTTCAATTGACATAAACTAAACAGACATGTAATAGTGTTTCATCTTTTTTCGTATTTCCTTGAAAGATATTGTTTGAAGGTTCCATGCAGAAATAAAGATGAAAATGTAAAGCTCATGAAAAACAATAGATCATGTGATTCACCTTCTAATTGACCATTCACGAAAACATGCAAAGCAGGGCCAGCTGAAGAGACTCTAAGCCATGGCCATTGTCCGCTTCTCAAGAACCCTTCGCTTGGATCAATCTTGACACTGAAGATAGACATAAATGATCATGAACTTGTGTGAAAGCTAAAGTAATTGAATTGTTATTAATTTTCCTACTTTTGACGTGCGAAGCAGCAATCAGAAGTTACACAAGCACTTACTCGGTCATATACCACAAATAATCAGACACATCTCTTGTGGTATTTATCTGCTCCAGTAACCCAACAACCGTGAAAGTACTGTCTTCATAAGATGATGGCTCGTCATTGTATGACTGCCAAGAAAATCCTTTATCTGCTGGAGTCATCTTCATCAGAGCACTTTGAGCACCAACCTTCACATGGAATTAAGAGAGTCGTCAGTTGTAGTATGCGAATGAGGTAAGGCATTCTCTATTTCGTATGTCATTAATGTTTATTTAGACTTCAGTATGCAATTTCATTGTTATGACTTATGCATTAAACAGCACAAATGCTTAATGGAGATAGTCTAGTTCTCACCCTTGCAGTATTATAAACGGTGTTCTTGCAGTCAGGTAGAATGCTGATAGACCAAGGTGGCAAGTTATAATGCCTGTTCCCAAAGGTCACTGTAGCAAAAGAATGTTGGTTGTAGTTTGCAAGGAATGCAGCACACACCCCAGACTTTGACGAAAACACATGAGCCTGTGAAAGAAAGTGCAGATAATTTCACTTCAGATTTAGTCATATATGTAGACTGTACAGGAATTGCAACAAATCTTACTTCTTGAAAGTTTCCAAGGGATGTCACAGTTGGATCGCCAGATACTAAAGCTGGTTCACAAAGCTTTATTGCTCTATGCAGATCTTTCAGATGACCCCACTTGGGTTGCCGTAATAATCCTAAAGATCAATAGGATAAAAACTTCATATTAGCTAAATAATATATCTCTTCTTCAGCTTCTTATTTTTTTGCTCCTTTTTGTCTTATTGGTAAATCATGGAATTCAGAAGTTATATTTGTGCATTATTACCAACTTGAAAATGCGATATCATATTTGTTGCAGAACTAGACTCATCAAAGCAATCACATTAGATGCCCAGATGGTATAATTAATATAAGCTAAGACATCAAAAGTTACTGAAATTTCAAGCATTGGGAAACCAGGAAGCTTTTCAAAGAAGCAGTAAATACTTTCGTCACCAGCTTTTGCTTCAAACGTAACTTTACCATCACATATCTCTTGGTTGGCTATTCTATAAGATTAATAACAGGTTACCTCAAAACATTCAGTCTCAACTACAACAGGGAAAATTGTTTCTCTATTCAAACAAATTAAAACACTTAGTCGAAGAGTCCACTTTCCATGGTTGTGAAATGATAGGGATGATCGTCATACAAAGCAGCATAATCAAAATGTTGGCAAAAAAGAAAAGGAAAGGACCAAACAAACAAAAGAGTTGACTTAGATAATACCCTTTTTTCTCTAAGGAGTTGACACAGAAAATTGCCGCTTCTACCAATTCAAATATAAGCAATTACTATATATAACATATAATTCTGATGCTTATCCTCCTTGCATGAAGATATTTAATCCAAACTCAAATTTAGAGGAGAAGTGCATACCAAATTCATCAAGTGGTGCATCATAATCATAACTAGTAGCAATAAATGGGCCACCAGCAGTCCTTCCAAAGTTTGTTCCTCCATGATACTGAGCCAACAAAAAAAAAAGAAACATCATAAAACAATGTTCTTTGATTCAGAAGCTATAATAGCTCTTGAAAATTAAAAATCACTCTATATACCATGTAGTAATTGATGAATGATCCCCCATTCTGTATGAATTTAGCAACCCCAAACGCCAAGTCCTCAACAGGACGATAAGGAATTGGACCTCCAAATTCAGTGAACCTGCAAAAATTGTCAAATAAGAAAATTATTTCAGCATATACTGTTGCTTATGTAAAAAGTAAAAAACTGATCATTTATTCTTCTTAAAGATGTATTTGCCAATTTACCAGGCAGTCCAGGCTTCAGTCCATATCTTGGGTTTATAAGCCTTATTTGGTGAGAAGTAGTCACAGTAGAAACCATTGCAAGTGTTGATCTAAATAAGGTAAAGAGATACATTATAGTAAGATGATAAAAGAAGAAATATTAGAAATAGTAATAATTACTTAACAAAAAGAATGACACTGTTAAAATTTGGAAGATCAAACAAATTTTCTTTGACCGTGATCTTTTCAAGAATTTTCATTTTTTTTATTTAGTGATTTAGAATACTTTCTTATTAACTTCCTAAAATAAATAAAATTTATTTTGAAAAAAAATAATATAGATTTAGATATCCAAATTCAGATTAAAATAATTACATGCATTTGCTCTGCCTCAACTTTGTTCAATTCATTGTTATCTACTACCTCCTCCATTTCAATATTTTTGTCTTACGTTCCTCTTTTTAGTCCGTTTCAAAAGAATATCTCTTTCTTTTTTTGGCAATTGTTTAATTCTAACATTCCACATGACATGTTTAAAACTATACAAACAAATTAAAACGGGGAGTAATTAAATGCAGAACAAAAGTTATATCTTTACTGTAAAAGTAAGAAAACAAATTGGTAACAGAATTTACTCCCCAAGTATTTTTACAATGTAAATAAAATGGAAATCTGAGCAGACTGTTAGAAGAGGTGCGTGTTCATATTATATTAAAAGACAAACTAACATGGTCTCAAGTCGGTGATTCAAATAGTGACAAAATTCATTGAAATTTGATGAAACGACAAGAGAACAGACATGATTTTGTGAACAAAAAAACACCCCATGTGCAGGAATTAATGTATTCTATCAATTCTTGATGTTGAATTTTTTTTATGGAAGATTTGAAAAAAAGACAACAAGAAAGAGCAAAATAAATGAGTTGGTGGTGAAGGGGCAAAACTTACAACAGGATCTGGAGCATCATCTTGCTTGCACATGACCCAAGGTACACCAGTACCAAGATCCAAAGCCATTTTTGCTGCCCAGTCTGAGTAAGATTTACCTGGTTCACCCAGTCTCTTCTCAATTGGCCCATATTCATTCTCAATCTGTCAAATAAGTTATCAAGATAGAAACTTTCAGCAATTTACCTCACATTTTAAGCTTAGGGGGCAAAAAAACATAGTTTTTGTCCTACAAACTGTACTAGAATTAGGAAAAATTGGAAACATTTAAGACACCTGGGATAGTATTATAGGGCCACCCTGAGATTCGTACAGCCGTTCCGCTTTCATCATATTAACAATCTTGGTAGTGAACTTTTGCATTGCAGCCTTCATCAGCAAGAAAAGGATAACAAGAAAAATTAGAAGAAAAAAATGACAGTTAAAGTAATACCAGTATAGAAGTAATGCCATAAAGATTCTTTCTTTTTCTTCTTTGTTTGTTATCTAACCTTGAAAGGTTCATTATCTGTTCTGAAACTGATGCCTGGAACATACTTCAACCAAACAGGAAAACCCCTAAAATTGAAACAGTAAAACAAAGCAAGAATTTAACCTTGTGCCAAAATGAATATCACATTTTATAGCAGATAGGATAAGAAGTTTGAGCCATTACCCAAAATTCCATTCAGCACAAGCATAAGGTCCAACCCTGAGATGCACATAAAGACCTGCTTGATGCACTATCTTAATGAACTTCACTAGATCATACCTCTCTTCAAAGTAATACTGTAAAATAAAAACATAAACAATTGAATATCAGTATATCATGAAAATTATCACTAAAGGTCTCAATTTTTCACTCACAATTGAAACATCAGTAAATTTATGAAAATTATCACCAAAGGTCTCAATTTTAACTCACAACAACAACAATAACAAGACCATAGCCAGTGAAATTCCACAAGTGGGGTCTGGGAAGGAGGTAGAGATATTGTCCCCAATAGACCCTTGTCTCAAGTTTTACTTACAATATATTGAATATCAGTAAATTTATGGAAATTATGAGCAAAGGTCTAAACTTTTACTCACTTTGCCTTGTTCAGGCTCATGCCCATTCCAGAAAACATAGGTCTGAATCACATCCACCCCTCCTTCTTTCGCCTTCTGAATAAGATCCGGCCACATCTATACAACACCAAAAACAAAAATCAAGAAAACAACTTAGAAGAGAACTCATTTTTCCCAAAAGAACAGAACTTTAATGTTCAGAAAACCAACACTGAAGTACATTTCACAATAACATACCTCAGGAGTGCTTCTTGGGTAGTGAATAGATCCAGAAACAAGAATTCTCCTTTGACCATTCACAATGATAGCATTGCGGTCATATGACACAGAACACATTCCAGAAAAAACCCATGAACCCAATAATGCTAACAGCATCAACAACACATTCAACCTTACTAGCCTTGAAACCATTTTCTTTAGAATCAAGAACTCAACTCCAAGTCTCAAGATTGTACCTTTACAAGATAAAAAAGAAAAAAGAAGGGATTTTTATCCCTACCCCTCTCCCACCCACCTTATCCCTTCTCTTTAATTCCCTGTTTGCAACTTTATTCTTCAACTAGCAAATGTGAAGACAGAAATAAGAACATTAAGGAGCGGGAAGGGAAAACAGCTGTGTTTTTAACCTGAAAATTTTGTTTTCTCTTTTATAAATTCCGTTACTTTTTTGTTGGACAGAAATGAGGACTCAAACTCAGGACTTTTGCGGAAAAAAATGGTGCTTTTGCAGCTGCTTTTAAACACCTTAATTACTGTTCTGTTTTTAAAAAGTTATAGTTAGAGTAAATTTGAATCGCACATTTCAATATTCATTTCATTTAATGGGATTTTCTTCGTACCCAGGCTCGAAACTGTCTGATTAAGTGTTTTACAAAAGATGGTGTAACAGAAATATTAAAATTGATTGGCATTGTGTCTAGGAGTTTTTAAATAGTTAGCTAATTTAAAATTAAAATAATATAGTTTAATTTTTAAAATATAAGAAACTGAACGATTAGGTATTAATTTCAAAGTGGTACATGAGTTATGGGTCCCATTTTTTGGCGTTTCCTACGCTTTTCATAAAGTTCATCCAACTGCAAAAATTAATTATAGATCTGAATTCTGATGTAAATGGAAAACAGAAAATCATAGAGTATTACTTTAATCAACTGAAAGTTTCCTCTGCTTACAATTCTGGCAAATACTAATAAGTAAACGGGATTTTTTTTTAATCTAAAAATATGTATCTTAATCATTCTTGAATTTTTTTTTTATATTTAGTTGGTAAGTGAAAAGTGTTTCTTGAATAAATTTTATTAGATTGATAATAACATTAGCAGATTGGATAGAGCCTTACACTTTGAATAGCGAAAGGGAGCCAAACACTAGTCGTACGAGTGGAATAATTCAATTGTTATTTTGCCATTCTAGAAAAACTTAAACAAGGAGCAACAAAGATTCTAAATTTAAATATTGTTAAATTAGAAGAGATTACTTAAGATAAGTGTTTAGGTAACAAAGTCAAGAAGGATTTTAGTCAAGAAAAGAACTGTGTATTTTTAGTACTAAAAATTTATAAGAATATATTATAGAAAATGTTTAGTAAGTGAATCTCTTACTTGTTTTTGTGTTCAATAAGTAAGCACAAATTATTATCATAAAATCATTTATATATAATTTTAACAAACACGGGGAGGGGATAGGGGTGGTGCAGTGATGGGGATGAAGGTTACGAGATAGGGTGAATATAAAATAGTATGTTGAAGATTGAAAAGAGCACAATCAACATGAAATATTACTTATGAAAATTTATTTCCGTACTTCTGTGAGAAAATGACTTTAACCATAAGTATTTTCCCTTTTTTCATATCGAATGTGCCTAATCCAATCAAAAATCTTAATTCTAAATATCAAACTAACAAGGATAATATTGCACGGTGTTTCAAGCAAATGTACAAAGATTCTCAACTGTTCCTTGCCTTGTAGTTATTGATCACATTCTCAGACGCTTAAAACGCAAGTCCAATTGTCTCCATATAAATGCTCCCATTTAATTGGACCGTGTGTTTCACGTCCTCGATAAAGCGTATGATTAAATCCTCCTAGAAAAGGACGATGTAATTTTGTAATTGGCCTGTCGTGTGCATAGTTTGGTTATAAAAAAAAAAATACAAATAAATAAATTATTAACTAAATAAATTGTCTAATAAAATAATGTGGCGTGTTGTTTCGATTTTTATTTTTTAAATGAAAATGAATCTTGTCTACTTTTTTTTCTTAAAGAGATTCAAATATTTTGACAAAGTCTGAAAATAGTGTTTAGAAACTTCCAATTAATATTTAATTTTGTAAAAATATTGAAACACTCACCTATAAATTAGAGTAGTCCTTAATTAGCAACAATCATACTTGGAGAAAGTTTTGTGTGAAGTTAAATAATTCCCCCATTTTTCAGGTAAATGGTTTCCCTTTCACTTATACAACCTCCTTGTTTTAGAAAAAAAAAATCTCAAAATAATTATTCCCTTAGAAATTTATCTTTGGTTTCAATTTTTTTAATCAACTTTAAAAAGAATATTTTTTTTTCTTTATTAATAACTCTTTAATTTCAAATTTACACGTAATACGTTATAATCACAAGATTAAATAATATTTGATACATTTCACATATTTTTAATTTAAATCGCATGATTTCAAAGTTTTATTTTACTTTCTAAAATTTCTTGTAACTCAAAACCAAACAAAAAAATCGAAAACGGAGGGAGTAACTATTTTCAAGGATAACTTATATTAAAGAAATATTACTTTTTAGAAACATTTATAAATAAAGATAGTTTATTATATTCTATATCCTTATTATTTATTTTTAATGAATATAAAATGAACTAAAATCACACTTATTTTAAAACGAAAGCGAAGCAATAATTTTATGTCAAGCTTGTTGTGGGAAGTACGTGCATGATTTATATGGAATTAGGAACCCCCTAATATGGTAACACCAGCTTGTCGTGGACTTGTACTGTCATAATTATTTTTAAAATATGGAGTATATGTTTAACGTAGTACATTAGCTATCCTTTTAAATTCAAACACATCAATTAATTAATCTAGTATTATCCCATTTGAATTCAAACACAACCAGAAAGCTTATGATGCATTATGTTCTAAAAGTTCAATTAAATTTCCTTCTTTTTTTTTCTTTTTAATATAAATCTCACTGCAATACAGAAGAGTATTTTTTTTTTTCACTTGATCAAGTTGAGACTAATTAAAACTGAATTAATAATAATAAAACTATTGTTAATATTGTAGTATCTGTTATTGATCGGATCATGAGAATTAAAAATACTTTCATGTAGCTTCTGTCGAGTACAAGTCAACTTATTAATTAATTGATCCGAAAAACGTTATTGTGATTTTTCAATTTAGAATATGTTTGGTACGGAGAATTCAAATTTTTCTTGGTTGGTTAAATAGTTTGAGAAAAATAAAAATGAAAACAAAATGAATTTTCTATTAATCAAACTATTTAAAAAATAAATTTTACAAGCAAAATTTCAAATTGTCTCCTACGCACTTACTCACCGCAACCCAATCCTTGATTACCCCACCACCACTGTATAAGAATTATGAGGAGATATTAAGAGCAACCCAACGTGTACTTAGGTGATATTTGTTCGTACATGTCTCAAAATTTAGAATATGATTTTAATTTATTTGTACTTTTACCTCACTTCTTTAGTTTCAAAATAAATGGTATTTCTAGAGTATTTATTTTATTTTAAAGTAAATGATGCTTTACATAGAAAAATTTAAAATATTGTTCTTTCAAGATTATCCTTATTCCAATACATGGAGTTTTACATTCATGAAAATCACTTTTTTCTTTTAGACATTGAAAATTAAGAATGCGATATAGTAAAACACTTTATTTATATAGAGTAAGTAATCTTCTTATAGAGTGTGTGCAAACTTAAAACACCATTTATTTTGACACAAATGAAGTAGTTTTTTGCATATACATTTCAATAAATAAGTATGTACTTTATATGAAAATTTTAAGAAGATCGACGTTTATTTCCCATTAAAAAATGTAAATTTAGTGAACTAATTAATTGAGAGATGGAATCAGCCATTGTGGTCCTCTCATTAAACTAAGGGACTTGGCAGCTTTTATGGAGAAAAACGAACAACTATTACATGACCAACAGCTTTTTCTAGCCTTTGACTTATTAACACTGTTTTTTTCAATGGATGGCACAGTAAATTCCAGGAGAAAATTGTTCAAAATTTTGTTTATAATTTAAATACAAGAAATGGTTCTTTGAAAATATGTATTTTATGTTACATCTTCTAAATATAAAAAGTTAATAAATTAGTCGAAGTTAAATAAACTATGATTCTTAATTTATCATACCGTAAAATATTGAAGTCAAACTTTAAAATATCAAACTATATCAATTTAAATTGATATGATAATGATATAATGTTTGAAAAATCAAATACCAAAATTACGATATCGAAACTTTCAAATACCTTACCGTAACATATCATGCCCACCCAACAACCAATTGAGTGAATTGATCCCTATTAGATCCAGTGAAAAACCACACTAGCTAACAAAAAAAAAGAACAGATTCCTTATATTAGAAAGTTTAATGGTCAAAACTTATCATTTTTTTTTTATATTAAAACATACCTCAATATTGAGTTGGCCATATATTTATTCTCAATCAACAATATGTTAAGTGTGTAGATCAACTTAACATTGAGATCATGTGCTATATAGTATAAAGGCAGAATGGTCTGGGAGGTCCTTGTACTTGTCTCATTTTGTCACCTGAGCCCTTCTAATCTCGACTTTGCCAACTGAACCCTCGAACCCACTGAAATTCAACATTTTAAACCCTTTTTTGACTTGTCATCCCATGTGGCAAAAGTAGTTCAAGTGCGTGAATTACACCCACTTTAGGAGCATGAGATGCTTTTAAAAAGCCAATAATGGTCATTTTTGGCCATCTTCCTCAAATTCCCCTAATTTCTTCTTCAAATATTCAAAATTTCTTCAATTTCTCACTCGTTTATCTCTCTCCAAAATTCTTCACTCCAAATTTCTTCTTCTTCTCCACAATTGATTAGGCCTTTTTTGTCTATATTTTATTTTTCTCGCCTTTTCTTACTCGTTAATTATTTTGTTCTTCACAATGACTGTTTGTTTTTGCTATTGTGGGCTTCATGCTGAACTTAGGATGTCAAGAACATCAACAAATTCAGGAAGAATGTTTTGGGGCTGTCAAAAATACACAAATGGTAATGGATGTGGATTTTTTCGATGGGCTGATATGGCTGATCCTACATACCAAGAACAATACTACATGAAGAATCAATCAACAAATGTTGATCATTGAAGGCATGGAAGGCATGGAAGACAGGGGAGATCGAGCATTAGTATTGATATTAGTGTTGTTGTGATTGTTGTCATTTGGTTTCTATCTTTTGTATTTAAGATGTATTGATGATTTGTTCATTTGAGTACTATGATAATGTAATATAATGTATAAAAATATCCAGATTAAGACTTATAATTATCACAACAAATTCATAAGCAAAAATAACTTGTTTGTCATAGCAAGCTAACACAACAATTGAAAATTAAGTTAATAGTGGAAAGTATCATAGACAATGTCATTGAGAATTTAGCTAGGCAAAACATGAATCTTTACTATGAAATATTATGTGTCTTGAGTGCTTGGTGTGGACTGAGTGGCTCGCTTGTAACTTTGTTCTTGTAGCTGCCTTTGAGTAACTGCAGCTCCACCCTTCCACCTAAGTCCATTGGGTTTGTAACCAAGATCGATATTAGTAGGTACTAAACTCTTCAATGGTGCTCAATGTAACACTTTATCAGTAGTTCCAGACTGTTAAAAGGCAATAATGATATTAGTTAGAGAGATTATATAGAATCAAACTAAAGGTCCTTAAATGATAATACTTACCATCTCAATCACACTACCATTTGCTTCAAATAGCACACCAAAACCAGTTGTTCTTGGCCTCTTATATCCGAGATTTGCACCACCTCTTTTAACTTTGCTACTCTTCTTTGAGCCACTAGCACTAGTAGTTGACTGTTGAGTACTAAATTGATTTGTTGGTTGAGCAACACTTGTAAAATTTAACGAATATTTGCAACACTTCTACCAGTAGTTGTTGCAGCAGTAGTTGCACCTCCAGAAGCTGTTGAAGTAGTGGTTGAACTTTTAGTAGTTGCACCACCACTTCCACCAACAGTTACACCTGTAGAAGCTGCTGAATTAGTTGCACCATCACTTCCACCAGTAGCCCCACCGATACACCTATAGAAGCTGTTGAAGTAGTTGCACCACCACTTCCAACTGTAGCAGTTCTTGCAGTTTCAGTAGTATAGCCATTTTTCTACATACAAAATTTTTCCAAACTGAATTAAGAAGCATTGATAAAAATAAATTTCATTAACAAAATTGAAGAAGTTAAAGTAAAACTTATAGCAATTGGACATCTTTTCTTGTTATGTCCAAAATTCCTGCACAAAGAGCATTTCATTTTTCTCCCCTTCCTTGTAGCCTTTCCAAACTTCTTCTTACTAGGCTCATCACTATCTTTAGACCTATTTTTCCTTGGTCTTCCTGGCATAGGAGTGATTTCAGGTGGCTCAATGGATGGTCTTGTGCTCTTGGGCCACATCTTCATGTTTTGTAGGCCTTCAAATATGTTTCCTTCTTGTACCAGTGATCAACAAATGACTCAGCATCTAGATCCTTGTAATACATTGCAGTAATTGCATGTGCACAAAGAATCCCCTTCAGTTGCCATGACCTACAACTACACACTTTCTTTTTAAGATTAACAACATGTTTATATGGTGGATGCTGAATCTCATAGTCATTATCACCATTAAAATTTAACCTCACATATGGCTGCATGTTTAGCATTGTCAGTAAGAATTTGCATAGCCATATGTGACATATCAGTTATCCATTTTTCAGAAAACTCCCTCATTTGAGTCATTTTTTTCATGACTTTGACTCTAATTTCCTCTAACATTGTGATGATTGATTTGAATCTAGCTGCCAAGATCCAACTATTGAATGTCTCACACATATTATTCTCAACTATGTCACACTTGCTATGGTCCTTGAATAATGCCCTACACCATGCATTTTTATTGTACTTTAACAAAGCTTCCACAATACTTTCTCCCAACAGACTCATTTCATCAAGTTTTGATTGTAAATGAACTTCAAATGGTGCCCTAGCAACCTGCCAAAATTTCTTCCTCTTTTCTTCACCACTCCATACCTTCTTCCAGTTGGCCCATATATGTCTAGCACATCATCTAATCTCAGCATTTGGCAATAAATCAACAAGTGCTAGGTTAAGATCCTATCAAAGAAAAAAGGCATGCTAACGAAAAACAATAGGAACATAAGTGTAACATAGAGATTGCTATAACAAAGTAAAAAAAAGACTACAAAGTGTTCTCATACCTTCTGTATATCAGACATAACTGTCAGTCCTTCACCTTTAGTTTGTGTCAGTTCCAAATCATGTTTGATGCACTTGATAAACCAAGACCATGTGTCCTTGGATTCTTTATTAACTACTGCCCATGCTACAGGGTACAACTGATTATTTCCATCCTTGGAAATACAAGACAATAGTTCATCTCTACATACACCTTTCAGAAATGCACCATCAAAACCAATTATCCTTCTACACCCCTCCATCCAACCACTTTTTAATGCTCCAAGACAAATATACATCCCTTGGAATACCTCTTTTCCAGGAATTATATTCTTGGATGTCCTAACAACCACAGTAGTTCCTGAATTTGTAAACTTCAACTACTCAACATAGTCATACAATCTAGCAAATTCCTCTATGAAATCACCCATATGCTCATTCATGACTTTCATTTTTGCTTTTCTACAACTTGTTTTACTAACATACAATTCATAATCCTTTTGTACCACGCCTTGAATCTAATGGAGTCTGATGCTAGGCTCACTCATGATTCTGTCTTTGTAAGTCTTACAAATCCAGTTTGGAGTACACAACTTGTTTCTTGCTCTTTTGAAACACTTATGGACAGGAAAATATGTCTTCACAATAAAATTTCCAGTATTACTTCTTATTACACTTTGCCCTGATCCTCTCCTTTTCATTAGGTTTAAGCTTAATGTTCACACCCTTCTGAATAGAGTAAGTCTGTAGTGCTTCTCTAAACTGAACATTATTCACAAAAATTATATACAACTGAAATAAAAAAAATTGGCAGTTGGGTCAAAATAGACCTTTGTACTTGAATTCCTAGCTGGTGGATCTACAACCTCATCAAAATCAACAGGATCCCCTTCATCCTCACTAATATCACTGCCAGCATCTAAGCTATCAAAATACAGGTCATCCCCACCCAATTTTCCTTCATAACTTCCCCTCTTATTCTTATAAATATCTTCAAAACCAGCATTTATACCTACAGGACCAGAAAGTATCTCATCTACATTTATTCTAGCAGCTTCCTCTTTATTAACTTGTTCTTGAATGTTTGACTTCCTAGCTTCAACAAACTCAGAATCCAAGTCACTTAAGTCATCAATGTTCTCATCAACATCATAAAGTGACTCAGAATCAGATTGTTTAGCATGTACATTTACATCAGATTCATCAGATGTATGAAGGTGGTAGGAAGAAAAGTCATTACCTTGACCTTGACCTTCATCTTCATCTAAGTCCTCTAAAGAAACCTCATGAGCAGCAGCCTCCTTATTCTTACCCTGTCTATCCTAGGTTGCTGATTTTCTTTTATATTTGTATCATTTTTATCAGATGGTTGAGGGGAAGACACATCAGCCCTAACATTTATAACAGCAGGTGGGGGGAGAGAGGGGTTACTTTT
Source organism: Solanum acaule (assembly GCA_036250505.1). NCBI lineage: Eukaryota > Viridiplantae > Streptophyta > Magnoliopsida > Solanales > Solanaceae > Solanum > Solanum acaule. The sequence continues at coordinate 8,374 of JAJOOR010000508.1, read as the reverse complement.
TTTGGGAGTAAGCAATTAGACTATTTGCACCTCAGTAGGATCCTCAATAATTAAAGGAGTATTAATTTGATGTACCACATACACATCAACAAAGTCTCCACCCTTTAAGTTGTTAATAAATCTCAACACATCAGCATTACTTTTCAACATATAAAAACCACCTTTTTTGTTAACTTTGCACCCAAAGGTTTCAACTTTTTCAACTCCCAATTCTCTAGCTAATTTATGAAAAAACATAATATGAAGCTCATCCATATTTATTCTTATTTTTTCAAGATCAGAAATTTCATTAGCATACCTGATTTCAGGATATGAAAAAACAGCACCCCATAATACATTTGAAGTGTAATAGAACCCATATTCTTACCATGCCTGCAAAGTCACGAGAATACAATCAGAGAATTGACAAAAAGTCCTAAATGACAAAAAAGCCCTAATTGACAAAAAGCCCTAAATGACAAAAAAGCCCTAATTCACAAAAAGCCCTAATCGACAAAAAAAACCTAATTTTAAACTAATTCTTTATGGAATACAACAAAAATCTCTATAATAATCTGATATAATTCAATTGAACCACTAACAAGAAAGAAATCCAATGCAATTGATAAAAAAATCAGATACGAAAAAACCCTAGATTCAACAGATATTCACGACAAATGCCATTGAATGCATAATACTTCTACAAATTGTTATTAGGCTTGTTATTAGGCATGTAAAAAACCAAAATCCTCCCTAAAATCACACCACGACCTCTGCAACAACTAAGTCCTAACGCAAACTCAAAACAACAAAATTCAAAATGAAACACCAAAAACACAACTGCAAAACAAAGAGAACGAAAATCAGTCATGAAACTTAGAACTATGGAGTGAAACGCGAACTCAAAAACTTCACAAAATCGAAAAAAATTGCAGTGAACAACAATGTAAATCGGGATTAAGGGAGTAGAAGGGTCTAGTTGAAAAGGAGCAAGGAAAGAAATGTTTGGAAGAAAAGGATTAGCCTATTTTTAACATGTCATATCCTATGTGGCATTTTTAAATGACGTGAAAAGCTACGTGTAGCGTTTGTAGTTCATGCACCACTAAGTGGTCAAAAAAAGGGTTTAAATGGGTTCGAGGGTTCAGTTGGCAAAGTCGAGAGTAGAAGGGCTCAGGTGACAAAATGAGACAAGTACAAGGGTCTCTCAGACCATTTTGTCTATATAAAATGAGTGATAGTTTAGGTTGGGTAAATGAAACAATGGATAGGCAAGTGTAGTTGTGTTTTTGGCTATTAACTCGATGTTAGAGAAAAAGTTTAAAATAGTTCTTGGAATCTATTTTTGAGATTAATTATTTTGCTCTCTAAATTAGTTTTCCAAAAAAGTGAACTCCCATACATAATTATTTTAACAGGAATTATAAAACAGGAACACTTATTAAAAAAGCATCAGGAAATCCTGTCACATAGGGGATATTGTACTAGCACAGAAAACTGCACCAAATATAAATTAAAAAATAGCAAAACTTATACACTTCGAAATAAATGCAATAGACACCGGAAATAAAACCAAAATAATAATAATAATAATAAAATATACAAGAACTCGAATTTGTAGGACATTCAAATAATTTAGGCTTAGCTAAAAACAACTGGAAACAAAATCACATGTTTGTTTGATAGACATTTGATTGATAACTTGATATATATAAAGCTAATACAAATCCCACCTAGAAACCCAAAAGAAAGAAAAAAACCAACACAAAAAGATTAATAAGGCTAATTTGTCTCCATTTTTTCTTATTTTTGTAAATAAAATATACACATAAGGTCTGAAATAAGGTATAAATGTCAAAGCCTTAGACAAAATACTAACATTACCCCCAATCCATCCGCTAATCACTATATATATATATATATATATTCTTATAACAAATTAATTATGTAGAGTTTGAATTATGACTAAAAGTTCCAATTATCTTTTTCCTCAAGGAAAATGAATGTATCTTTTAATGTTTGAAGAAAATTGTTGTCGCGTGTACTGATATAATGATTTGCGATTTTCACCTATCAAACTACTACATTATACAGAAACAGTATATATTTGCACAAAATTATAAGAAGTATGCTACAAAATCTTAGTGAGTGCAATGATACTTAATTCACACAATGTTCTTTGTATCTTCTTGGCAAAAACCCCCACATGTAATACTAATTAAAAAATAATCATTAGATCTAGATTGAACTTAATTTAAGTGTTTGTTACCAATCAAAAATAAAATAAAATTTATAGATGATTTAATTTGTCGTGTGATTGATTGGTGTATTTGAATTGGGTCAAATAATTCAACAAAGAGATGATGCAACGTTGGCCACATGTGCATGCCATTAAACATTTAATTGAATAAAAGCAACAAAGAGATGATGCAACGTTGGCCACATGTGCATGCCATTAAACATTTAATTGAATAAAAGCACCGGCTCTTGTTGAACTGTTCCTTTCATGCTTTAATGTTTCAACAATATAAATTATGAAAATAGTAATATAATCACTTGTCTTTAAAAATCCATTGATTTCTAATTTGCTTCTTCAAAATTGTAAGCCAGCACTATTGATAATGAACTTCTTATATATATATATAGTCACGATCCAGACCGTCGTGATTGGTACCCACACTAACTCTCCAGTGGGAGGATCACTACTACAACACAAACCAAGCAACTAAAGCAATAACTAAGACATTTAAGTCAAACACTAAGGAAATAAAAATAGAGTTTCCATAAACTCTAACAAAAGTCTAACAATAATAACTAACAATGCGGAAGAACAACATAGAACCTGAAAGTCAATGTACCAAAACATCTAACAATGATCCAAGTCTAAACAAAAAGGGATATAACCCCATACTAATGAACTAACTAAAACAAATATCTAAGTCCGGAAATGGTGGACATAGACGAAAGAGAATTTCATGGCAGCTTGGAAGGATTGGCTCACCCTTGAATTCGAACAACGATCACTGATCTTCTAAGCGAGGTCTGTCAATAGCCGCTTGAATATGCCCTGTACTCAACAAAAATAAGAGCAAGTGCAGAATCAGTACACAACCACAGTGTACTGGTAGGATCACGCGGCTATCCCACTAGTGCAACATAAACAAGTCAAACAACATTATAATCACATGCATACATATCAACATATACAATATTATCAACATTTACGAACAACGAACAACTTTACATTTTATATCAAATCATTGGTCCTCTCATGGAACCCAAACCCAAACAATTAGCATGCCGAAATGTGGCAATCGATCCCATATTTATGCCGAAATGTGGCAATCGATCTCATATTTATGCCGAAATGTGGCAATCGATCCCATAATTATGCCGAAACGTGGCAACCGATCCAAGTTAGTTATGCCGGAACGTGGCAGTCGATCTCATTCACACACCACAATCACAATCAGAAGTATATCATCAAGATCATACATTTAAGTCATGATCCTATGGCATTCATCAATTCTCTATCTCATTTACAACAAGTGTGATCAACATTACAACATTCATACATATACAAGTATAATAATGAAGCAAGAACAAGCATACATCACACAATCATAGAATCACAACCATCACCTACCTCGAAACAAGCTTGAAATCCTAAGAAACTCTATCCTTCCCTTTTCGAATTCGTTTCGCTTGTTCTTGCTCTACAAACAATTAATATAATACGGGAATCAATAAACAATCATTAATTACCCGGATTACTAACAATTCTATGAACCCTAGATCAAACCCATGATCCTAATTATCCAAATAAGGGTTGTTTCCACCATAGAATCTATAAAAAAAAAAAAAAAAAACTTCCCCCATAAATATTCACACATTCTATTACGTTATACGAATCAAAAAATGAATTCAGGGAGTGAAAAGCTTACCTTTAGCCTCAAGAATGGTGAAAAACGAGTAGGAGTCATCTGGGGTTCGTTCCTTAGCTCTAAAAATCAAAAAGTGCCAAATAAGGTCGTTTAGGGGTTTATTTACGACTTTAAGTCGCGTCTGGCCTGCCACAGCGGCCACCACCCTGCTACAGCGGCCCCGCCAAAGCGACCAAAATCCCCGCCGAGGCGGGTTGCATGAAACATAGAGCTATTTAAAGAATTTCAAAATCCTCATTTCACAACACACCTCTAACCAACGACGCTCAGAAAATACCCTTTACGCTAAGATCGATTTCGGGAGTTCTACTCGCCCGAATTCAATTCTGTGAAGTAGTACGGATTCCTTAATGAGTTATATAACTACCCATTTAATCAAAATCATAAATAATTCACTCGATTGTTAAAATATTTCCCTGCACCTTAAAGACTCAGATTTCATCCAAATCTGGACTAGGTTGGGAAAATCCAATTACTACAAAAAAGTTTCCAGGCCCCAAATTTTCCCCCTTTGGCTTTTCTATAACGACTGGATAGGTCGTTACAATAGATACCAATTTACCCATCACTCGTCCTCGAGTGACAAAACTTAGGAAAAAATAGGCTAAGGAAAGAATGAAGTAGTACCTGAATCGACGAATAGTTGGGGATACTTGTCTCGCATGTCCCTTTCGATTTCCCAAGTAGCTTCCTCAACCGTACGATGCTTCCATTGAACTTTCACGGACTTAATCTCCTTGGTCCTCAACTTACGTACATCACGATCAAGAATTGCAACCGATTCCTCCTCATATTGGAGGTCTTTGTCTAACACAATTGAGTCACATTTAATGATATAATCCCCGTCACCATGATATCTCTTCAACATGGATATATGAAATATCGGATGAACTCCCGATAGAGAAGGAGGTAAAGCCAATCTATACGCTACCGGTCCCACACATTCAAGAATCTCAAATGGACCAATGTTTCGCGGACTTGGCTTACCTTTCTTACCAAATCTCATCACCCCTTTCGTGGGTGATACCTTAAGAAGAAAATTTTCACCGGTTTAAAATATCATGTCTCTTACCTTATGATCTGCATACTTCTTTTGTCTGCTCTGGGCTACTAAAAGCTTAGCTTGAATACTCATCACCTTATCGTGAGCATCCTCCACTAAATCAACCCCCAAAGGTTTCACATTTCCAGCCTCAAACCATCCTATGGGTGATCTACATCCCCTCCCATATAATGCCTCAAATGGTGTCATATCACTGCTGGAGTGATAACTATTATTATAGGAGAACTCACACAAAGGTAAGAACTTATCCTAATGCCCTCCAAAATCAAGCACGCATGCCCTCAACATGTTTTCTAACACTTGAATAGTCCTATCTGACTGTCCGTCTGTCTGTGGATGGAAGGTTGTACTAAAAGTGAGTTGTGTGACCAATTCATCGTAATTTCCTCCAAAACTTGGATGTGAATTGGATACCACGGTCTGATATGATAGAAAGGGGCAGCCCATGCAACCTCACTATCTCTTTCACATAAACTTTAGCCAATTGTTCAGCATTATAATCTGTTCTTACCGGAATAAAATAGGCTGACTTGGTCAATTTATCAACCACTACCCAAATAGAATCAAACTTCCCCAAAGTCTTGGGAAGACTAACCACAAAATCCATGGCGATTCTTTCCCACTTCCATTTCGGAATTGACATTCTTTGAAGCAAACTTCCAGGCCTTTGATGTTCATACTTCACTTGTTGACAATTTTGACACTTCACCACAAACTCCGCTATGTCTTTCTTCATATCCGGCCACCAATAAATTCGCTTCAAATCTCAATACATTTTTGTCACGCCCGAATGAATAGAATATCGCGAACTATGAGACTCTGCAACAATTTCTCAATCAAGTCATATACTCTAGGAACACATATTCTTCCTATAAAATTAAGCACACCATCTGTATCAAGAGTGGTCCTTGTGCCTTACCATTCACAGTCTTCTTTCTAAGCTCCTCCAAATTATCTTCTTTAAATTATTTGGCATTGATCTCATCAATGAACGTAGCCCTCACTTCAATACTAGCTAATACCCCACCTCTTTCTGAGATGTCCAATTACATGAATTTAGACTCCAATGTCTGAATTTCTTTAGCCAAAGGTTGCTTGGATACATTCAAGCAAGCTAAACTACCCATACTCACAGTTTTTCGACTCAAAGCGTCTGCTACCACATTAGCCTTACCCGAATGGTATTGAATGGTGACATCATAATCTTTAAGTAACTCCATCTATCTTCGTTGTCTCAAATTCAGATTATTTTGAGTGAACACATGCTGCAAAGTACGATGATCGGTAAATACCTCACATTTAACACCATAGAGGTAATGTCGCCAGATCTTAAGAGCAAATACTACCGCTGCCAACTCCAAATCATGTGTTGGATAATTCCTCTCATGCACCATCAATTGGCGCGACACATAGGCTATAACATTCTTATCCTGCATTAACACAGCACCCAAACCAGAATGTGATACATCACAATAAACAATAAAATCATTACCTTCAACCAGTAATGCTAGAATGGGTGCGGTGGTCAAGAGAGTCTTGAGCTTGTGAAAGCTCCCATCACACTTTTCAGTCCATTCGGAGGGAACCTCTTTTTTGGTCAAGTTAGTCAAGTGAGTGGCAATGGAAGCAAAAAATTTCACAAATCGACATTAGTAGCTAGCGAGCCCCACAAAACTCCTAACTTCCGTCATAGAGCTAGGCCTAACCCAATTCTTAACCGTCTCAATCTTTTGGGGATCTATCATTACGCTTTCTTTTGAAACTACATCCCCCAAAAATGCAACCGATTTCAACCAAAAATCACACGTAGAAAATTTAGCATATAGCTTTTTCTTCTCAAGAACACCCATAACAGTACGAAGATGCTCGGTATGCTCTTTCTCACTTTTTGAATAGACCAAAATATCATCAATAAACACTATAACAAATGAATCAAGGAACAACATAAACACCCCATCCATCAAACTCATGAACGTTGCAGGCGCATTAGTCAATCCAAATGACATAACTAGGAAGAGTCCGGAACCTAAATAAGCCACAAAAATATAAAAGTGACCAAAATAAGTCACTATTCTAGTAAGTAACTAAAATAGGCTTAGTGGAAGAAAAAATTCCTTTTTATGCACTATTTCAAACGTTTTCCGTTAGTCTCATAACGTGTATATTTTAATATATAACGAAACTAATTTTTACACTTTGTAAAGTGAAAGTTTTTCTTACACTTTGTAAAGTGGAAGTTTTTCTTACACTTTATAAAGTGGAAGAAAAAAATTATGTTTTATAAAAAGGAATATTTTTCACGTTTTGCATTAAATTGTATCTCTTTATGAAGCTTTTGCAGTGTTTGTCATACAATTATATTGATTTGACATATCATAAAAACGGAAAAAATTATTATATTATGTATTTTTATTTTTATTTTGAAAACTCCTCCAAGCTCTATTTAAGGACGTTCAAACATTGCCCTTCAACATCTTTAGTCTTCTATTTTTCTTCATTTCAATCACAAAAAGATGTCTTCTGAACCAAAAGTTAGAGTTTCGATTTATTGGGATGACGAAATTATACATGACGAAAATACCGTTTATTATAAGTGTCATCCCAAATTCAATGCAAAATATTAAATTAATGTCTGATATCATAAATTTCTTTCATCAATTTATAAAATAATGGGTATAAACAGTTGTTATGCCTTAATTTTACTATCTCTAGAAAAATCACTTTCTGAAATGTTCTAAGTATAAAACATTTTAAGAAAAATACTTAGAAAAGAGTCGCCACTTAATTTTTTTAAAGAAACTAAGAAAACTTAAAATTTTCAAAGATTTAAACAGAAAAAAAATCATTTGAAAATACCAAAGGGGGTTCGGGGTTCAATTTACACTTCGAGAAGGGTTTAAGCATTCGAAGTGTCCGCTAACATGCGGTTGACTAAATATATTTGACTATTTTTAGAAAAAAAAAATAAAAAAAAAATAATAACTTGTAACATATTTGATTAAGAAAATAATTAAATAAATGACACATTTTATATTATTCTATCTTTATTTTATTTTTTTAGAGAAAGGGATCCAAAATGGAACATTTGACTCGAAATACATTATGATTAGAATATTAATAAAACAAGATTAATTAGAATTTGTTTACGTCATTTTTTTTTTTTAGAAATAATAATTCGAACCAACTCAGTAGATAAACCAAGAAATCATTTTAATCTAATTAAAGATAAGTGAAAGTTTTGACTAAAAATATTTGAATAAGTATAAGAGTAGATAAAATGAATTATTTTTAAAGAAACTAACATAAAGAATATGATTCATCTTTTGGGGAATTTAATTAAATTAATTAAAAAATTATAAAGTTAGAGTTAAACAACAAACAATAAATA
>JAJOOR010000507.1:0-11668 GCA_036250505.1 Solanum acaule | reverse complement strand
ATTGACCATCAATTCCTCATAATTAAATATAGAACAATACATAAATCAATAGCCCATAACAATCTACACATTAATATCACATTATTAGCTCATAATCATTAGACCCATTTTAGACCCAAAATTAGAATTTCAAGATATGCAAGGGTTCATGGATTTTTTGATCTTAAAACCATCAATATTAACATAAACCATCATTTGAAATACTTTCATGCAAGAACCCATTCTTAGAATTGAAATTGAGGTTTCTAGTGTTTTTGAAACACATTGAAATCACTTTGATTTGGCTCTTTGATTGAAAGGAGAATCAAAGATAAAATCCCCATACCTTTGTGATTAATTTCCTTGAGAATTGAAGGATAAATCAGTAGGAACCCATCCCCTAGCTTGAAGCTTCATCAATTTTTTCCATGGAGTTCTAGAGTGAGAATTTATTTGAGAGGGAAGGTTCAATTTGGAGAATGAGGTCTAATTCTAGGTTTGGGATTTTAACCAACTTAAAATACCCTAAAAATAGGTAGAATAACCATTTATAATAATTCCCCAAAGTACCCAATCTACCCCTCACTTAGTTGGACCTTTTTAAACAAGTCAAACTTGAGTTTAATTTTCGCAGATTTCGTCGGGAAACAAGTCTGCGACGCGGACCAAAACTTTGGTCTATGGTGGAGCTAGTTCGTGACGCGGACATGCTCCCTCCATGAGCATTTTTCAAGCTTCCTTGGCAGCTTGTTTGGCCAAGGGTTGGGGTCCTCCTCGGGAACCCTTAGGGTGGTCCCGGGGAGTCGTATCCGAACGTATTGACCCTAAAAATATTTATTAAGACACTAGGGTCACCTCCACTGATTTTAGACTCCAAACAACACATAAAAACATGCAAGACACACTAGAATACACTAGCACGCAAACGACTAGTTTTCGAACGTCTTGAACGTCTCTTAACGTTTGACTCCCAAACTCTTTAAAACTGACTATGAACTCATTTTCAAACATTTATACAAATTTATGAACTACTAACATGCATGTGAAGCTCTAATTATCCTATTTCATTCTGAGGGGTGTTACATTTTCTAAGCATATCTTGGTTGGAGAGTGTTCTTTGATGGAGCGGCGAATCACCCAGGGAAAGGTATCAGAGCGGTCTTAGTATCAGAATTTGGACAGCATTATCGTATGGCAGCTAAACTCCGATTTGATTGCACGAACAACATGGCTGAGTATGAAGCTTGGATCCTCAGTTTGAAAATGGCAATTAACATGAACGTTTATGACTTGCAGGTTATTGGAGACACGGATTTGCTAATTCATCAAGTTCAAGGAGAATGGGTTGTAAAGAACCCAAAGATCACACATTATGTGCAGTATATAAAGAAGTTGTGTAAGAGATTTCGCAAGATTGAATTCAGATACACTCCCAGGACACAGAATGAGTTGGTCGATGCTCTTGCCACCATTGCCTCAATCATTAAACATCTAGATACAAGTTATATTGATCCCTTGGATATAGAGGTAAGGGGCATCATGTCCATTGTTCACATGTTGAAACAGAACCAGATGGTTTGCCTTGGTATTTTGACATAAAGAAATATTTGGAGATCGGACTTATCCTGAGAATGCAACAATCAACCAGAAGAAATCAATACGCCGTATGGCCAACAATTTATTTCCAAGTGGGGAAATCCTTTATAGGAGGACTCCAGATCTATGTCTTCTCAGATGCGTTGATGCTAGTGAAGCTGTGAAGCTTCTGGAACAGATACACGTTGGGGTTTATGGTACTCATATGAATGGACTCACTTTGTCTAGGAAGATCCTCTGGGACAGTTATTTTTGGATGACTATGGAGCATGATAGTTGCAAGTTTGTGCAGAAATGTCATAAATGTCAAGTGCATGGTGATTTGATTCGGGTGCCGCCTCATGAGCTCAATGTTATAAGTTCACCCTGGCCATTTGTAGCTTGGGGCATAGATGTCATTGGTCTAATAGAGACAGTCGCCTCGAATGGACACAGATTCATTTTGGTTGCCATTGACTACTTCACCAAGTGGGTGGAAGCAACTTCATATAAGTCGGTGACCAGGAAAGTTGTAGCTGATTTTGTTTGCAACAATTTGATATGTAGGTTTGGAGTACCATAATCCATCATTACTGATAATGGAGCGAATCTCAACAGTTATTTGATAAGAGAGATATGTGAACAATTCAAGATTACTCACCGAAACCCAACTATTTATCGTCTCTAAATGAATGGAGTTGTAGAAACCGCCAACAAAAACATCAAGAAAATTTTGAGGAAAATGATCGACAAGCACAGAGGCTGGCATGAGATGCTGCCGTATGCTTTTTTGGGATATAGAATGATTGTCAGAACGTTAATTGGAGCGACTCCATACTTTTTAGTATATGGAACAGAAGCAGTCATACTTGCCAAAGTTGACATACCTTCATTGAGAATCATCCAAGAAGATGAATTGAATGATGTTGATTGGGTTCGCAAGCGGATTGATTAGTTAACATTGATTGATGAGAAGAGAATGGTTGTTGTTTGTCATGATCAACTGTATCGACAGAGAATGATTTGTGCTTTCCACAAGAAAGTAAGAGCCAGGTTATTCGAAATTGGTCAGTTACTTCTCAAATGCATTTTCCCTCATCAAGATGATCAGTACAAAGGGAAATTTGCACCAAATTGGCAAGGACCCTACATGGTTCACAAAGTGTTATCTGGAGGTGCCTTGGTCCTATCGGAGAAAGATGGCACTGAATGGCGAAAACCAATCAACTCTGATGCTGTCAAGAGATATTATGTGTGAAGCTTCAGTTTGTACTTTTGTTATTTCCTTGTAATCATTCTATTTGCTTGTAATTGCTTTGTTTAGAATCTATCCCTTTGTAATGAACTACGTCTGACCTAAATTCTCAAGAATGAGATACATAGGCGACCTATGTCTGCCTCGGTCACCCCATTTACCCCTTTTTAATGTTTCCTTTTGTAGCATGAACTACATCTGACTTGAATTCTCAAGAATGAGATACGTAGGCGACCTATGCCGGCCTCGGTCTGTCCCTTATTTAAATTTCCTATTTTTGTTAATCCTCGAGTAGATTTGACCTGATTCCTGCCTCAACAGGATACGTAGGCGTCACAACAGCTCGGTCATATCTCCCGTAAGATTTATATTTTTCTTACAAGTCATGACTGAAGTTACTTTGAGATTTGCAACTGGGACAGAATTTTTGAGAAGATCTCAAAAATTCCGTAATTTGTTCAACAACAGTTCAAGATAGCCAAGATGGTTAACAGGGACAGAAATTTTTGAGGGTGACCTCAAAAGTTTTAACAGGGTTCATCGGCAGTTTAGAACAAATTTGAATACTTCCCAGCAAATAGTTAGATATACCTCGAAGCATTAACTTCGAAAGCATTCGTTAAAGCTTGACGTGACATGACACTTGGCAGTGACCTTTTCCAATTATTACTTTTAGAAAATCTATTTTCCTTAAAAAAAATTCTTTCCTATCTAAATTATTTCGCATAAAAATGTTGTCTTATCTATCAAGAAGCGGGAGATCAGAAAAATCAACTGGATATAGTCAGACAAGGAGCAGACAACCAAAGAGATTGACACATATCAGTTCATTTTTAAACTAACAATATTTTTGTGGATGCAGGTCTATAAGCTTGCCTCAAGATCAGCATATCAATCCATTCAATGAATTTGGAGAAGTCACAAGGTCAAGGAGCTCCCCAAAATTAACAATTTTTTATGTGGATGAAGGAAATATTTTATGCTTCTTATATCAAAGAATTGGGAATATGAATAGCATTGTTTCATCCAAATCCTCAGCAAGGTGAGGTCCACGATGAACATTACAACTATGTTCAGAGATGGAACAAATGAAACCTCGAAGAAAACAATACTGTGGTTTTCCAGCAACTAAAGATACATAGATGATTTTCATTTGTAGCACATTATCAGATATGATAATATTCCTACCCGGAGAGTCATTTATATCGTACTGTCAAATTAGATGATACCACTAATCTGAGGGTCATTTTTATTTGTATTGCCGATCGAGACGATATCGCCACCCAGAAGATACCCAAAAGATCACCTATGTTGCTCGGTGAAACATTATCTTTGTTCGGTAGCAGGGAGGCATCATCAAAAGAAAGAACTCATGTATTGCAGAGAAAGAAGTCATGCATCGCGAGAGAAAGAAGTCACACATCGTAAGAGAAAGAAGTCATGCATCGCAAGAGAAAAGAGTCATGGATCGGAAGAGAAAGAAGTCATGCATCGCAAGAGAAAGGAGTCATGCATCGCAAGAGAAAGAAGTCGCGCATCGCAAGAGAAAGAAGTCATGCATCGTAAGAGAAAGAGTCATGCATTGCAAGAGAAATGAGTCATGCATTGCAGGGGAAAGAAGTCATACAACGCAAGAGAAGGAATTCATGCATTGCAAGAGAAATAGTCATGTATCGCAAGAAAAAAAAGTCATACATCGCAAGAGAAAGAGTCACGCATCATTGAGAAAGGAAGTCACGCATTGTAGGGAACGAAATCATGCATCGCAAGAAAATCAACATTAGCTGCATCATTTCTTTATAAGAACAACATCAAGAGAACCATCAACAACGACATCAAAAGAATTATCAACATATTACATCAACCTATTTTATTACTTCGACATCAAATGAAGAGTACATTGAAGATTATATTGCAAATATGAGTCACGAGCTTTATTTGCTTTACATCAAACCCAAGGAAGTTGACGTCAAATATTCAAGGAGAAATATTAAGTGAAAACAAGGTAAAAGGCACTATCTCCCCATTTGAATTGCATTTTCATGCTAATGAGGTTTATCTCAATCTTTGTAGAGAGCATCCGGGAGGATGAATTCTCAAAACAAACCACAGGTGCCGACGACATCAAAAAGGATGCAGCACAACGTGAAACTTTTTCTTAGCAGTGAATTGGGACATAGTCCAAAGAGGAGTGCCAAACTCTTAGGATGCGAGCAGAGGCGCAACTTCCACCACAATCAAACCACACCCCTATCAGAAGGCATGTGGGTTTTTCTTATGGTTATAAGTTTTGGTTTCGCATTCGGAAAATTTTGGTTTACACTGGAGGCAGCTTTCAAATCCAACTGACAATGCAACAAGAGTTTTGGAAATTATGTTCGGGTAAGTTCTTAACTATGGGTGTGAAGCGTGCCACATTCATGGCTAAGAGGATGCAAGCATCGTTTTCATACTCGACTTACTTTTTTGCTTTTCAAGAACCAAAGGTCATCTTGCATAATAGATTTCCTTTTCAACCGATTGAGTCGAACTACAAGCAGCCTGATTCCCTAAGTTGAAGGATATGTAGGCAGAATCAATGTTGAAAACTCGGTTGTATTCAAACATTCTCTCGTAAATTGTATTCCCAAGCATTTTGGTCCCTTCATAATTCGGTATCGGGGTGGCTTTTGAATTCTTTCAAAATCGTGCATCAAATCAAGCGTATCGAACTACAATTGGCCTGAATTCTCATATAGCCTGAGAAATGTAGGAAACCCATTTCTGGGGTTTGGCCATAATTCCAACGTCTGTACCAAGTCCCTTTCTCAAAAGATGTGGTTGGTCAAAATTGGACTCGTCAATTTCATTTTCCTCGGATTTCTTTCATCAATCCAAGTCAAACGAGGGACAGTTGTTGACACAGAATTTTGACCCTCCCCGATAATAATTAATTTTCGAACTTCTTAATTTTTAAACAATTTAGAATAATTAGCTTTATAAAATTCAAATATTTTTCAAGGTTATTTTAAATAATTTCAGTCAGGTCTTATAGTTTTTAAGCGATAAATATATTTCATATAATTATGTATAAAATTAGTATATTTTATGAATATCAGAATGTCACCTCAAAAGATTTTACATTTTAAGTTGAATAATTTATTAATTTAGTTTAGTTTAAATTATGGTTAATTTTTAAAAAAATTAATTCGTTTATAGTTGAATTAATTATTTTATTTTGTTAAGTTTGAGAAGCTCCTAAATTAATTATATTAATTCATTTTATTTATATTTTAGCCGAATTTGCAAATGAACTTCAATTTGGTTAAGTTTGTAATCTCAATTGGCCAATTTCAATTCAATTTGGCTAAATTATTTTTTCACTTAACTATGTCAAAGACCAAAATGTTGGGCCTTTTTATTCCCTTCAGCCGACTCCCACTGCAAATGCACAACCCAAGTTTCCTTAATTCCAATTCCTCCAACTGAACAGCAGCCCATTCCCCTTCTGTTTTTTAATTCAACCAGTCGCCCATTTCCTCTTTCAATAACCCGACCCAGTCCATTTCTTATATCAACAAAGAAAGCCAGAAACTTCCAACTTTCTCAACACAACAAAGCAGTAGCAACGTCTATTTTGATGTCAATACACAGAAGCAGTCACAATGACACATCGTCAAATAGACAGAAACGACATTAGCTATTGTGTTAATATCGAGCAAACAACGCTAATGACAGAAGCAACGAAACGGCATCACCAACACAATGCGAGCTGCACCAAATGACGTCCTCAACGGTAGAGAGCCCAGAAACGACAAGTCACAACAATCACACGGCGTCTCCAAGTCTTCCAAATGACGTCAAAATAGATGAAAAGCAAAATCCCAACGTTTCCAAAGACATAGGACGCGTCTCCTTCCTTAGGCTAGTATGATCTTGTACAACTTTTCCTTGATTCCAGCTGCTATTTAGTAGTCGCCAGCACGAGATGAGGCCACTTCGCGTCCAAGGACAATGGAACAGATCCAAGGCGTCCATCTCCTCTTTCCTCTTCCGAAATTGGTTGAAATTTTAGAAAAAAAGTGCCTCCCCTGAATTGTGAAAGGATTTGTGAGTTTGAATTTCAAAATGGGCCTCATTCCTATTCGATTTCATCCATTTCCCCCAAAGAATTTGGAACCATAATTTTGCCTATAAATACTCCTCCCTTCCTCATTGTTCAAGGTTGGAAGAATTAGCTAGAATTTGAGAGAAAACACAGTAAACTACTAGCTATAAATATTTGGGAATAGGTCTCATAAGCAGAGAGAGGGAGAGCTCATGCTTTGCTCGAGTCTTTTGCTTGTTTCTCTATTCACATAAGCTCATCAGAGACGTCGTTTGTGGTTGTGGAAGCTCGCCCTCCCAAGCTCGTTAGTTGTCCCAGTTTCGTTGCACCCTTAAAGGTAATAACCATTTTGATTCAAACATATTTTTCTCTTAATGTGTTGTTGTGTGATTCTTGACTATATGAAGTTGTTTACATGTTAGAATTTGGAATGTCTTCAACTCACTACTGTTTGTTGCAAATCAGCGATTAAATTTGTTTGTTATTCCATGTTGTTGTTTGGTTTCATTTTCTTTGAATATTTGATGTTTCCTTTCGATTTTGAATCCATTTCCCTTTGTTGGAATCCCCTTATTATTTCACTGTTATCTCATCTCATTGGTTGTGAAGCTTTGACTCAATCGTGATGTCCTGAATCATCTTCCATGAGTGATTTCGGTCTTCATAATCTGATACATATATAGAGGTTGTTTCCTACTCTTGTTACTTTCAATAAAGCATCGTGTTCCACTGTTGGGTTTTTGTATGTCGCTAAGGTTTTTTGTTTAGTAAAGTTAAAAGTATTGCCTTGATTATCTTGCATTATGAGTCGATAAATTGATTAGTTTAAACTGTTGGAGTGTTTTTCTCGTGATGGCCAGTTCTGCCCCACTATTTTTTATATTCTGGCAAGTTTGTTGTTTGTGTGTCTCTTCTTTTCTTTCTTTCACCTTAAATCAAGCTAAAACTGGAATTCTCTTAATTGTACCTAAGTTGAGATCAGCCTAACTCCCCTTCCCTTTATTCTTATTGCTTAGAGTTTGTTAGTTTGCTGCCTAAATAGCATGTTATTGTTGTGTCTTTGTTTCTTTTCTTTTTCGATTCATTTTTATTTAGGCTGAGTTACCTATTTCTCTTTATAAGTAGTGTTTCGTATTGCTGCTAAATGCCATTTGAATGAGAGTTAGTTATCTACAATGTGCTTATAGGATATGCGCATAAGTATTAGACTATAGTTATCATTTTGTCTCGGGTTATCTCTTTTCAAGTTTACCTCCGTTCGCCTTTAGAAGAGTATCTGCTTTGTTTGTTTTCGCTTCAATTTATTCATAGCCTTCTCCTCTTTTTATAACCATATTTATGTTGTAGTAGTTGTAATTTTGTCGAGTCCTTGGGTCTTTAAATGGTGTTTCCTTCAAATATATTTGGGCCCTCTTAGTTTAAGATATGGGTTGCACTTGTCTCACTTCTTATGCTTTTATTATTTATTTATTTGGATCAATAGTTACATTGCCTTGAGAAATTATTGTTTTCAAATTGAATTGGATTGTTTGTTTGCTAGTGAGTCTGTGTCTCTTTCAAACATATTATATCTTTAAGTGTTGGAGTTATTGTTAAAATCATTGTCCAATAACCCATTTATGCTTATAAAAGGGGAGTTTCAGTTAATTAGCTTTTGTTTTAGTAGCATGGTTCTGTTTTAAACAAGAATACGATAAAGTGGTAATTAATTGTCAAGTTGTATCACTTCTATGCCATCTGTGTGTGTGTTTTCCTTATGGATTTAATTTTATTGCTAATTTCCTTTGTTAGGAATGATATTAATCCGTTTCTTTTATTCTTGTTTCATGTGATTTTGAGTGAGTTCATGGAACTCTATTGCCCCTTTCTTTTCATTCCAATGGGCCATGGAGGCCCAAATTGCATTTCTCTCGAGTCATATTTAAAATCGACTCCCAGTGGATTGATATGTGAAGCCAAGGAAGCAGGTGTACATGTTAATAGCTGATTGCAGATCTCAAAAGGCCCAAAAGGGGCTGATACACCTGCTGTATACACTGGTATACAGTTGGAAAATGCAAAAATACAAGGAGAAAAATGTGAAATACAAAAGTACAGATCTAAAGATGGATATACAGGAATAAGGCTAAAATTCAGGGGCCAAAATACATCCATATACATTGGTATACACTCAGAGTATACAATTTCTTAAAGCTGAAAATGGACTAAGACGAGGCCCTACAATGCAGCCCCTTACTTAGGACAGGTTTGGACCAAAAGCCCATCAGATTGGAATTTGGGCAAAAGGCCAAAATTCAATATTTTCCTCTTTATTTATTTATTTGTTGATTTGACTAACATTTTATTTGATTTTTGGTTTGACTTGATTAATTTCCAAAAGATAGTCATTTCTCCTTTTATATTCAAATAAAAATATTTATATTCTATACTTTATTTTTTATTATTTATCTTGAAATACATGAATTATTACCTTTAGAAAGTTCCCTTTAGTTTTCCCCTTAATAATAAAAAATGAAGTTTTCTTACTTGTTTAGTCAATTCAAGTTCGTCAATTTTTTTGTCAAATCATTGGTCAAAAGCAAGTTAGCGGACATTCTGAGGGCCTAACACCATCTTGGAATGTAAATTGAACCCCGAACCCCTTTGGTTTTCAAATAATTTTTCTCTGTTTAAATCTTTTGAAATTTTTTTAAGTTTTGTTAATATCTTTCAAAATTTAAGTGGCGACTCAATTTTGAAAATCGATTTCTCTTCAAGTAAAAAGTTAAGTTGATCTTCGAAACTTTACTCTTTTATTTCTTTCCAAGTAAAACACCCATTACAGGCCGTGGTTAACTAAATGAGCCATCGTGATGCCCGTGAAGAGGAAGCAGTACAGTAGAATTTGATACAACTGATGACATAATTCTCTAAGTGAAGACCACGGGAGTTATGACAGGCCGTAATCCTTGTCACATATTGTGGTGTTGTTCGTGGACATAGGTTAGTAAGAAGACTTCAAGGAGCCCTATTATGGGTTGGCCAAGTAAAGACCACGGATGCCCAGATAGGTCGTGGTCATCATGACGTGGCGTGGTGATGATCGTGATGTATTTCCAGCGGGTAGACCTCGAGAAGCTGAAAAGTGAATTGGCCAAGTTAAGACCACGGGTACCTAGACGGACCGTGGTCATTGTCACGAGGCATGGTAACGTCAGTGACAAGAATCCAGTGTGCAAGTCTTGAAGAGTCTATTTTAGGTGAGTGTAAGTGAAGACCATGAAGGGTTTCACAGATCGTGAAGCCCATGACGGGTCGTAGAGCTATCCGTGAAGTGCCCGACATTTCAATCCTACTTCGAATAGGACTCTTTTCAAAACACTTATTTGAATTAACTAGGTAATTTTTATGTTTTATCTTATCTTACCTTGAACGACGAACATGTTTTCCATTATTCTCAGTTTGTGATTTTTGATTTTGAACATTGATTTACTCTAATGGTTTCGATAACTTCTATTCCTACAACCGATTAGAACATGTCTTTCACTTCGTAATTAAATTCTCTACCATATCACTCCCTATGAGATCGACCCCAACTCTTCATTGGGTTTATACTAGATTGCGATCGCCTACACTTAGAATTGGATGAAGTGTAGTTAAGTGTTATAAAAGAAGGCGCCGCTGCCGGGGTGTGGTGTTTAGAATTCTTTGACGGAAATATAGTTGTGATCTAATCTTATTTGTAGTTGAATCGACTTAATTTATTTTGTGTTTGTTGTTGGTTGTTTGTGAACAGGTGACGAGATGAGTGTAAACGGAAGCAACGGTAGCCAACTTGGACACCAAGATGATATTGACAATTTGAATAATGTCAATGAAGCTTAATTGGGTGGTGTAGGTGCTACTCGTTTACCTCTAGCCGTGGGAAACGTTGTATTCAACATGACTAGAATGATGTTGCAACTATTGCAAATGAAAGGATTATTCGGAGGGCTAGCTCATGAGGATCCCCATGACCATACACTACAAGAAAAAGACTTAATAAGGACCAAGATTTAGCCACGAGTCATAAATGTGGTCCCTAAAGATATACTTATAGGGATGATAAATTTTTTTGGTCCTTAATTTTATATTTTATTAATCTTTTTTCTGAAAAATCATTTATCCCGTCTCTAAATAAAAATTTCAGCTGGACAAAAATGTGGGAGTCTAAAAATTTTAAAGGTGCGAAGTGAAAACCATTTAGGAGGCTACAATATCTCTATCAAAGCCCTAAAATCCCTAATCCTCATCGCGTTAAAAGCGTCACAACAACAAAGCCTTTTAGATCTGGCTGATGAGTAAGTTCTTCCTCCATCAAACTTGTCTCCTTCTTCTCTTCTATGAAATCAAATTTTTCTACTTCAGTTCTTTGTTTATCTCTGTCGGAGTTTGATAGTGTTGGGTTTAAATTGGGCTTTGATGTTCAAGGAGGAGATATGTGAGAGTTTCTCTTTTTAGAATTTTTTTCTGTTAGGGTTGCGATAATCTTTTGATTGTGTTGGGTTTAAATTGGGCTTTGTTGTCTTCTGTTTTCTTTCTTGATGGGTTGTTTTGTTAAGACTGCCATTGTGATTTTTTCTATGAGATTATGAATCTTGTTTTAATAACCATTAGAGGCTCTGATTAGGCTCCTTTACTTCAATTTGGTAAAGTCAAATTTGATTTCAAACAAAATATTAGATGAGAAAGAAACAACGATGTGATGTGAATTGTATTTGTAGATTTTTTATTGAAGAATTGCATATTTACTC
>JAJOOR010000506.1:0-37503 GCA_036250505.1 Solanum acaule | reverse complement strand
GGGGGTTTACCTGCCCTGGGTCTCTTTTGACCTTGAAAATGGACCGTTTTGGCCGTGAGGGCCAACTGGCTCTATAGCTAAGGTCTTAACGGACGGCCACAAAAAATTTCAGCAAAAATTAGGTCGGAATTCCGAATCACCAAAAAATCCATGGACTATAGAACACGAAAATCGGTAAAATTGGGGGTTTACCTGCTCCGTGACTCGTTTGACCGTGAATATGGGCTGTTTTGGTCGTGAGGGCCAACTGGCTACATAGGTAAGGTCCTAACGGACGTCCATGTAAAATTTCGGCAAAAATAAGGTCGAAATTCCGGATCACCAAAAAAGATGGTGAACTATAGCACATGAAAATCTGTAAAAGAGCGGATTTACCTGCTCTGAGGCTCCTTTGACTTGAAAATGGACCGTTTTGGCCGTGAGGGCTAACTGGCTCCATAGCTAAGGTCTTAACGGATGTCCACGAAAAATATCAGTAAAAATAAGGTCGGAATTCTGGATCACCAAAAAATTCATGGACTACAGCACACGAAAATCAGAAAAATGGGGGGTTTAGCAGCTCCGGGGATCGTTTGACCTAGAAAATGGGTCGTTTTGATCGTGAGGGCCAGCTGGCTCCATAGGTAAGCTCTTAACGGATGTCCATATAAAATTTCGGCAAAAATGAGGTCGAAATTCCAGACTACCAAAAAATCCATGGACTATAGCACACGAAAATCGGCAAAATGGGAGTTTACTTGTTCTGTGACTCGGTGGACCTTGAAAATGGGCCGTTTTGGTCGTGATTGCCAACTGGCTCCATAGGTAAGGTCTTAACTGAGTGCATGTAAAATTTTGGCAAAAATGAGGTCAGAATTCTGGATATCCAAAAAAGATGGTGAACTCTAGCATATGAAAATTGGTAAAAGAGGGGATTTACCTGCTCTGAGGCTCGTTTGACCTTGAAAATGGACCCTTTTGGCCGTGAGGGCCAACTGGCTCCATAGCTAAGGTCTTATCGGACGTCCACGAAAAAATTCAGTAAAGATGAGGTCGAAATTCAGGATCACCAAAAAATTCATGGACTGTAGCACACGAAAATTTGAAAAATGGGGGATTTAGTAGCTCCGGGGATCGTTTGACCTAGAAAATGGGTCGTTTTGATCGTAAGGGCCAACTGGCTCCATAGGTAAGCTCTTAACAGATGTCTTTGTAAAATTTCGGCAAAAATGAGGTCGAAATTTTGGATCACCAAAAAAGATGGTGAACTATAGCACATGAAAATCGGTAAAACATGGGTTTACTTGCCCTGAGCCTCGTTTGACCATAAAAATGGGATGTTTTGGTCGTGAGGGCTAACTGGATCCATAGGTAAGGTTTTAATGGAAGTACATGTAAAATTTTGGCAAAAAATAGGTCAGAATTTTGGATCACCAAAAAAGATGGTGAACTATAGCACATGAAAATCAGTAAAAAAGTGGGTTTACCTGCTCTGGAGCTCGTTTGACGTTGAAATGGACCGTTTTGGCCGTGAGGGCCAACTGGCTCCATAACTAAGGTCTTAACGGATGTCCACAAAAATTTTCAGCAAAAATGAGGTTGAAATTCCGGATCACCAAAAAATCCATGGATTATACCACACGAAAATCAGCAAAATGGGGGGTTTACCTGCTCGACCTTGAAAATGGGCCGTTTTGGTCGTGAGGGCTAGGTTGCTCTATATGTTAGGTCTTAACGGACGTCCATGTAAAATTTTGGCAAAAATGAGGTTAGAATTCCGGATCACCAAAAAAGATGGTGAACTATAGCACATGAAAATCGGTAAAACAGGGGGTTTACCTGCCCTGGGCTCATTTGACCTTAAAAATGGGCCGTTTTGGCCGTGAGGGCCAACTGGATCCATAGGTAAGGTTTTAATGGACGTCCATGTAAAATTTTGGCAAAAGTGAGGTTGGAATTCCAGATCACCAAAAAAGATGCTGAATTATAGCACATGAAAATCAGTAAAAGAGGGGGTTACTTGCTCTGGGTCTTATTTGATCTTGAAATTGGACCGTTTTGGCCGTGAGGGCCAACAAGCTACATAGCAAAGGTCTTAACGGACCTCCACGAAAAATTTCGACAAAAATGAGGTCGAAATTCTGGATCACCAAAAAATTCATGGATATAGCACACGAAATTCAGTAAAATGGAGGGTTTACCTGGTTTGGGACTCGTTTGACCTTCAAAATGGGCCGTTTTGGTTATGAGGGCCAACTGGATTCATAGGTAAGGTCTTAACGAACGTCCATGTAAAATTTTGGCAAAAATGAGGTCGGAATTTCGGATCACCAAAAAAGATGGTGAACTATAGCACAAGAATATCGGTAAAATAGGGCGTTTACTTGCTCTGGGGCTCGGTTGACCTTGAAAATGGGCCATTTTGGTCGTGAGGGCCAACTGGCTCCATTGGTAAAGTCTTAACGGACATCTATGTAAAATTTCGGCAAAAATGAGGTCACAATTCTGGATCACCAAAAAGGATGGTGAACTATAGCACATGAAAATCGGTAAAAGAGGAGATACACATTCTCTGAGGCTCGTTTGACCTTGAAAATGGACCGTTTTGGCCGTGAGGGCAAACTGGGTCCATAGCTAAGGTCTTAACGGACGTCAATGGAAATTTTAGGCAAAAAAGAGGTCGAAATTCTGGATCACCAAAATATCCATGGACTATAGCACACGAAAATCGGCAAAATAGGGGGTTTACCTGCTTTGGGACTCGTTTGACGAAGAAAATGGGATGTTTTGGTCGTGAGGGACAACTGGCTCCATAGGTAAGTTATTAACGGATATCCATGTAAAATTCCGGGAAAAATGAGGTCGGAATTCCGGATCACCAAAAAAGATGGTTAACTATAGCATATCAAAATTGGTAAAAGAGGGGGTTTACTTGCTCTAGGCTGGCTTGACCTTGAAAATGGACCGTTTTGGCCGTGAGGGCCAACTGGCTCCATAGCTAAGGTCTTAATGGTCGTCCACGAAAATTTTTGACAAAAATGAGGTCGAAATTCCGGATCACCAAAAAATATGGTGAACTATAGCACACGAATATCAGTAAAATAGGGGGTTTACCTGCTCTGGGGCTCGTTTGACCTTGAAAATGGACCGTTTTGACCGTGAGGGCAAATTGGCTCCATAGCTAAGGTCTTAGCGTCTAGGAAATTTTTTGACAAAAATGAGGTTGGAATTCTGAATCACTGAAAAATGAATGGACTATAGCACACGAAAATCGGCAAAATGGGGGTTTTACCTGCTCCGGGACTCGTTTGACCTAGAGAATGGGTCGTTTTGGCCGTGAGGGCCAACTGGATCCATAGGTAAGGTTTTAATGGACGTCCATGTAAAATTTTGGCAAAAATAAGGTCGAAATTCCGGATCACCATAAAAGATGGTGAACTATAGAACATGAAAATCAGTAAAACAGGGGGTTTACCTGCTCTGGGTCTCTTTTGACCTTGAAAATGGACCGTTTTGGCCGTGAGGGCCAACTGGCTCCATAGCTAATGTCTTTACGAATGTCCATGTAAGATTTTGGCAAAAATGAGGTAGGAATTCCGGATTACCACAAAAGATGGTGAACTATAGCACATGAAAATTAGTAAAATAGGGGGTTTACCTGCTCTGGGTCTCTTTTGACCTTGTAAATGAACCATTTTAGCCGTGAGGGCCAACTAGGTCCATAACTAAGGCCTTAACGGACGTCGACGAAAAATTTCAGCAAAAAATAAGGTCAGAATTCCAGATCACCAAAAAATTCATGGACTATAGCACACGAAAATCGGTAAAATGGGGGATTTGCCTGATCTGGGACTCGCTTGACCTTGAATATTGGCCGGTTTGGTTGTGAGGGCCAACTGTATTCATAGGTAAGGTCTTAACGAACGTCCTTGTAAAATTTTGGCAAAAATGAGGTCGAAATTTTGGATCACCAAAAAAGACTGTGAACTATAACTCATGAAAATTGGTAAAAGAGGGGGTTTACCTGCTCTGGGGATCGTTTGACCTTGAAAATGGACCGTTTTGGCCGTGAGGGCTAACTGGCTCCATAGCTAAGGTCTTAACGGACGTCCACGAAAATTTTCGGCAAAAATGAGGTTGAAATTTTGGATCACCAAAAAATCCATGGACTATAGCACAAGAAAATCGGCAAAATGGGACTTTACATGCTCCGGGTCTCGTTTGACCTTGAAAATGGGCCATTTTGGTCGTGAGGGCCAACTGGCTCCATAAGTAAAGTCTGCACGGACGTCCATGTAAAATTTCAGCAAATATGAGGTCAGAATTTCGGATCAATAAAAAAGATGGTGAACTACAGCACATGAAAATCAGTAAAAGAGGGGACTTACATTCTATGAGGCTCGTTTGACCTTGAAAATGGACCGTTTTGGCCATGAGGGTCAACTGGCTCCATAGCTAAGGTCTTAACGGACGTCCATGAAATTTTTTGATAAAAATGAGGTTGGAATTCTGGATCACCAAAAAATCCATGGACTATAGCATACGAAAATAGGGAAAATGGGGGGTTTACCTGCTCCGGGACTCGTTTGAGCTAGAAAATAGGCCGTTTTGGTCGTGAGGGATAATTGGCTCCATAGGTAAGCTCTTAACGGATGTCCATGTAAAATTTTAGGAAAAATGAGGTCGGAATTCCGGATTACCAAAAAAGATGGTGAACTATAGCACATGAAAATCGGTAAAATAGGGGGTTTACTTGCTCTGGGGATCGTTTGAACTTGAAAATGGGCCATTTTGGCCGTGAGGGACAACTAACTCTATAGGTAATGTCTTAACGAATGTCCATGTAAAATTTCGGCAAAAATGAGGCCGGAATTCCGGATCACCATAAAAGATGGTGAACAATAGCACACGAATATTGGTAAAATAGGGGTTTACCTGCTCTGGGGCTTGTTTGACCTTGAAAATGGACTGTTTTGGCCGTGAGGGCCAACTGGCTCCATAGCTAAGGTCATAACGGACGTCCACAAAAAAATTCAAGAAAAATGAGGTCGGAATTACAGATCACCAAAAAATCCATGGACTATAGCACACGAAAATCGGCAAAATGGGGGGTTTACCTGCTCCGTGACTCGTTTGACCTTGAAAATGTCCCGTTTTAGTCGTGAGGGCCAACTGGCTCCATATGTAAGGTCTTAACGGACGTGCATGTAAAATTTTGACAAAAATGAGGTCAGAGTTCTTGATCACCAAAAAAGATGGTGAACTATAACACATGAAAATCGCTAAAAGAGGGGGTTTACCTGCTTTGGGGCTCGTTTGACCTTGAAAATGGACCATTTTGGCTGTGAGGTCCAACTGTCTCTATAGCTAAGGTCTTAATGGATGTCCACGAAAATTTTTGGCAAAAATGAGATCGAAATTCCGGATCACCAAAAAATCCATGGACTATAGCACACTAAAATAGGCAAATTGAGGGGTTTACCTACTCCGGGACTTGTTTGACGTAGAAAATGGGACGTTTTGGTCGTGAGGGACAACTAGCTCCATAGGTAAGCTCTTAACGGATGTCCATGTAAAAGTTCAGAAAAATTATGGTCGGAATTTCGGATCACCAAAAAAGATGGTGAACTATAACACATGAAAATCGGTAAAACAGGGGGTCTACCTGCTCTGGGATCGTTTGACCTTGAAAATGGACCAATTTGGCTGTGAGGGCCAACTGGCTCCATAGCTAAGGTCTTAACGGACGTCCACGAAAAATTTCAGAAAAAATGAGGATGAAATTCCGAATCACCGAAAAATCAATGGACTACAACACACGAAAATCGGCAAAATGGGGGGTTTACCTGCTCCGGGGCTCGTTTGACCTAGAAAATGGGCCTTTTTTATCGTGAGGGCCAACTGGCTCCATAGGTAAGCTCTTAACGAATGTCCGTGTAAAATTTCGGCAAAAATGATGTCGGAATTTTGGATCACCAAAAAAGATGGTGAACTATAGCACATTAAAATCGGAAAAAGTGGGGGTTTACCAGCTCTAGGGCTCGTTTGACCTTGAAAATGGGTCATTTTAGCCGTGAGGGCCAACTGACTCCATAGGTAAGGTCTTAACGGACGTCCATATAAAATTTTGGCAAAAATACGGTCGTAATTCCGGATCACCAAAAAAGATAGTGAACTATAGCATATGAAAATCAGTAAAGGAGGGGGTTTACCTGCTCTGGAGATTGTTTGACCTTTAAAATTGACCGTTTTGGCCGTGAGGGCCAACTGGCTCCATAACTAAGGTCTTAACGAACGTCCATGTAAAATTTTGGCAAAATTAAGGTCAGAATTTTGGATCACCATAAAAAGATGGTGTACTATAGCACATGAAAATCGGTAAAACAGGGGGTTTACCTGCCCTGGGCTCGTTTGACCTTAAAAATGGGCCGTGAGGGCCAACTGGATCAAAAGGTATGGTTTTAATGGACGTTCGGGTAAAATTTTGGAAAAAATGAGGTCGGAATTCCGGATCACCAAAAAAGATGGTGAATTATAGCATATGAAAATCAGTAAAAGAGGGGGTTTACCTGCCCTGGGTCTCTTTTGACCTTGAAAATGGACCGTTTTGGCCGTGAGGGCCAACTGGCTCTATAGCTAAGGTCTTAACGGACGGCCACAAAAAATTTCAGCAAAAATTAGGTCGGAATTCCGAATCACCAAAAAATCCATGGACTATAGAACACGAAAATCGGTAAAATTGGGGGTTTACCTGCTCCGTGACTCGTTTGACCGTGAATATGGGCTGTTTTGGTCGTGAGGGCCAACTGGCTACATAGGTAAGGTCCTAACGGACGTCCATGTAAAATTTCGGCAAAAATAAGGTCGAAATTCCGGATCACCAAAAAAGATGGTGAACTATAGCACATGAAAATCGATAAAACAGGGGGTTTACCTGCCCTGGAGCTCGTTTGACTTTAAAATGGGCCGTTTTGGCCGTGAGGGCCATCTGGATCCATAGGTAAGGTTTTAATGGACATTCACGTAAAATTTTGGCAAAAATGAGGTCGGAATTCCGGATTACCAAAAAAAATGGTGAATTATAGCACATGAAAATCAGTAAAAGAGGGGGTTTACCTGCCCTGGGTCTCTTTTAACCTTGAAAATGGATCGTTTTGGCCGTGTGGGCCAACTGGATCCATAGCTAAGGTCTTAAAGGACGTCCACGAAGAATTTCAGCCAAAATGAGGTCGGAATTTCGGATCACCAAAAAATCAATGGACTATAACATACGAAAATCACCAAAATGGGGGGTTTACCTGCTCTGTTACTCGTTTGACCTTGAAAATGGGCCGTTTTGGTCGTGAGGGCCAATTGGCTCCATAGGTAAGGTCTTAATGGACGTCCATGTAAAATTTTGGCAAAAATGAGGGCTGAATTCCGGATCACCAAAAAAGATGGTCAACTATACCACATGAAAATTGGTAAAACATGGTGTTTACCTGCCCTAGGCCTCGTTTGACCATAAAAATGGGACGTTTTAGCCATGAGGGCCAACTGGATCCATAGGTAAGGTTTTAATGGACGTACATGTAAAATTTTGGCAAAAATTAGGTCGGAATTTCGGATCACCAAAAAAGATGGTGAACTATAGCACATGAAAATCAGTAAAAGAGTGGGTTTACCTGCTCTGGAGCTCGTTTGACCTTAAAATGGACCGTTTAGTCGTGAGGGCCAACTGGCTCCATAACTAAGGTCTTAACGGACGTCCACGAAAAATATTCAGTAAAAATGAGGTTGAAATTTCGAATCACCAAAAAATCCATGGACTATAGCATACGAAAATCAGCAAAATGGGGGGTTTACCTGCTCCGTGACTCATTTGACCTTGAAAATGGGCCGTTTTGGTCGTGAGGGCTAGCTTGCTCCAAAGGTAAGGTCTTAACGGACGTCCATGTAAAATTTCGGCAAAAATGAGGTTAGAATTCCGGATCACCAAAAAAGATAGTGAACTATACCACATGAAAATCGGTAAAAGAGGGGACTTACATTCTCTGAGGCTCGTTTTACCTTGAAAATGGACCTTTTTGGCCGTGAGGGCCAATTGGCTCCATAGCTAAGGTCTTAACGGACGTCCACGAATTTTTTTAGCAAAAATAAGGTCGGAATTCTGGATCACCAAAAAATCCATGGACTACAACTCACGAAAATAGGCAAAATGGGAGGTTTACCTGCTCTGGTTTTCGTTTGACCTAGAAAATGGGCCGTTTTGATCGTGAGGGCCAATTGGCTCCATAGGTAAGCTCTTAACGGATGTCCATGTAAAATTTAATAAAAAATGAGGTCGGAATTCCGGATCGCCAAAAAAGTTGGTGAACTATAGCACATGAAAATCGGTAAAAGAGGAGGTTTACCTGCTCTAGGGCTCATTTGACCTTGAAAATGGGTCATTTTGGCCGTGAGGGCCAACTGACTCCGTAGGTAAGGTCTTAACGGACGTCCATATAAAATTTTGGCAAGAATGAGGTCGAAATTCTGGATCACCAAAAAATACATTGACTATAGCACTCGAAAATGGTGAAAATAAGGGGTTTACCTCCTCCGGGACGCGTTTGGCCTTGTAAATTAGCCGTTTTGGTCGCGAGGGTCAACTTGCTCCATAGTCAAGGTCTTAACGGACGTTCATGTAAAATTTTGCCAATTTTCGTATGCTATAGTCCATGGATTTTTTGGTGATCCGGAATTCGACCTCATTTTTGTAGAATTTTTTCATGCACATCCGTTAAGACCTTCGCTATGGAGCCAGTTGTCCTTCACGGCCAATACGGTCCATTTTCAAGGTCAAACAATCCCTAGAGCTGGTAAACCCGCTTTTTTATCGATTTTCATGTGCTATTAGTTCACCATCTTTTTTGGTGATCTGGAATTCCGACCTCATTTTGGTCAAAACTTTACATTGACGTCCCCTAAGACCTTACCTAAGAAGCAAGTTGGCCCTCACGACCAAAACGACCCATTTCCAAGGTCAAACGATCCCCGGAGCAGCTAAACCCCCCATTTTGCCAATTTTCGTGTGCTATAGTGTATGGATTTTTTGGTGATCCAAAATTCCGACCTCATTTTTTACGAAATTTTTCATGGAAGTACGTTAAAACCTTAGCTATGGAGCCAGTTGGCCCTCACAGCCAAACGATCCATTTTCTAGGTCAAACGAGCCCCAAAGCAGGTAAACCCCTTCATTTACCAATTTTCATGTGCTATAGTTCACCATCGTTTTTGATGATCCGCAATTCCGACCTCATTTTTGCAAAATTTTTACATGGATATCCGTTAAGACCTTACCTATGGAGCTAGTTGGCCCTTATGGCCAAAACGGCCAATTTTAAAGGTTAAACGAACCCCAGAGAAGGTAAACCCCTATTTTACCAATTTTCATGTGCTATAGTCCACCATTTTTTTTGGTGATCTGGATTGCCGACCTTATTTTTGGCAAAATTTTACATGGACGTCCGTTAAGACCTTACCTATGGAGTCAGTTAGCCCTCACGGCCAAAATATTCCATTTTCATGGTTAAACTTGCCCCAGAGCAGGTAAACCCCCGCTTTTACTGATTTTCATGTGCTATAGTTCACCATTTTACATGGACGTGTGTTAAGACTTTAGCTATGGAGCCAATTGGCCATCACGACCAAAACGACCCATTTTTATGGTCAAACGAGTCCCGGAGCAGGTATACCCCCATTTTGCTGATTTTTATGTGCCATAGTCCATGGATTTTTTGGTGATCCAGAATAACGACCTCATTTTAGCCAAAATTTTTCATGGACGTCCGTTAAGACCTTAGCTATAGAGCCAGTTGGCCCTCACGGCTAAAATAGTCCAATTTCAAGGTCAAACGAGCCCCAGAGTAGGTAAGCCCTCTCTTTTACTGATTTTCATATGCTATAGTTCACCATCTTTTTTGGTGATCTGGAATTCCGACATTATTTTTGCTGAAAATTTTCGTGCTGTCTGTTAAGACCTTATATATGGAAGCAGTTGGCCCTCACAGACAAAACGACCCATTTTTAAAGTCAAACGAGCCCCAGAGCAGGTAAACCCCCTCTTTTACCGATTTTCATGTGCTATAGTTCACCATCTTTTTTGGTGATCCGAAATTCCGACATCATTTTTGCTAAAATTTTACATGGACGTCCGTTAAGACCTTTCCTATGTAGCCAGTTGGCCCTCACGACCAAAATGGTCCATTTTCAAGGTCAAACGAGTCCCGGAGCTGGAAAACCCCCAATTTTCCCCATTTTCGTGTGCTATACTCCATGAATTTTTTGGTGATCCGAAATTCCGACCTCATTGTTGCTGTAATTTTTCGTGGACATCCGTGAAGCTTAAGCTATGGAGCTAGTTGACCCTCACGGCTAAAACGGTCCATTTTCAAGGTGAAACGAGCCCCAGAGCAGGTAAACCCCTTCTTTTACTGATTTTCATGTGCTATAGTTCACAATCGTTTTAGGTGATCCAGAATTTTGACCTCATTTTTGCCAAAAATTTACATGGACGTCCGTAAAAACCTTATCTATGAAGCCAGTTGGCCCTCACGGCCAAAACGGTCCATTTTCAAGGTCAAACGAACCCCAGTGCAGGTAAACACCCTCTTTTACCGATTTTCATGTGCTATAGTTCACCATCTTATTTGGTGATACGGAATTCTGACCTCAATTTTGCTGAAATTTTACATGGACGTCTGTTAAGACTTTACCTATGGAGCTAGTTGTCCCTCAAGAGAAAAACGACCCATTTTCAAGGTCAAACGGGTCTCTGAGCAGGTAAAGCCCCCATTTTGCCGATTTTCGTGTGCTATATTCTATGGAGTTTTTGGTGATCTGGAATTCTGAACTCATTTTTGCTGAATTTTTTGGTGGACGTCCGTTAAGACCTTAGCTATGGAGCCAATTGGCCTTCACGGCCAAAATGGCCAATTTTTAAGGTCAAACGAGCCCCAGAGC
The DNA here is from genome assembly GCA_036250505.1 of Solanum acaule. NCBI lineage: Eukaryota > Viridiplantae > Streptophyta > Magnoliopsida > Solanales > Solanaceae > Solanum > Solanum acaule. The sequence goes on along the minus strand of JAJOOR010000506.1, from coordinate 26,541 downwards.
AGGTAAACCCCCTATTTTGCCCATTTTCATGTGCTATAGTACACCATCTAGTTTGGTGATCCGGAATTTCGACCTCATTTTTGTTAAAATTTTACATGGACGTAAGTTAAGACCATACGTATGGAGCCAGTTGGCCCTTACGGCCAAATCAAACCCATTTTCAAGGTCAAACGAACCCAGAGGAAGTAAACCCCCTCTTTTACCGATTTTCATGTGCTATAGGTCACCATCTTTTTTGGTGATCCAGAATTTCGACCTCATTTTTGTCAAAATTTTACATGTACGTAAGTTAAGACCTTACATATGGAGCCAGTTGGCCCTCACAACCAAAACGACCCATTTTCATGGTAAAACGATCCCTGGAGCTGTTGAACCCCCCATTTTACCAATTTGCGTGTGCTATAATCTATGGATTTTTTGGTGATCCGAAATTTTGACATCATTTTTGTCGAAATTTTTCATGGACGTCCGTTAAGACCTTAGCTATGGATCCAGTTGGTCCTCACAGCGAAAATGGTTCATTTTCAAGGTTAAACAATCCCCAGAGCAGGCAAACACCCTCTTTTACCAATTTTCATGTGCTATAATTCACCATCTTTTTTGGTGATCTTGAATTCTGATCTTATATTGGTCGCAATTTTACATGGATGCCCCTTAAGACCTTACCTATGGAGCAAGTTGGCCCTCACGACCAAAATGACCCATTTTTAAGTTCAAATGATCCCCAGAGTAGATAAACCCCCCATTTTACCAATTTTAGTGTGCTATAGTCCTTGTATTTTTTGGTGATCAAGAATTCTAACCTCATTTTTGCCGTAATTTTTCGTGGATGTTTGTGAAGACCTTAACTATGGAGCCAGTTAGCCCTCACGGCCAAAACGCTCCATTTTCACGGTCAAACGATCCCCAGAGCTGGTAAACCCCCTCTTTTACTGATTTTCATGTGCTATAGTTCACCATCTTTTTTGGTGATCCGGAATTCTGACCTCATTTTTGCCAAAATTTTACATGGACGTCCGTTAAGACCATACCTATGGAGCCAGTTGTCCCTCACGGCCAAATCAAACCCATTTTCAAGGTCAAACGAGCCCTAAAGCAGGTAAACCCCCTATTTTACCGATTTTCATGTGCTATAGTTCACCATCTTTTTTGGTGATCCGGAATTTTGACCTAATTTTTGTCAAAATTTTACATGGACATAAGTTAAGACCTCACATATGGAGCCAGTTGGCCCTCCCAACCAAAACGGCCCATTTTCAAGGTAAAACGATCCCCGGAGCTGTTAAACCCCTCATTTTACCAATTTGCGTGTGCTATAATCTATGGATTTTTTGGTGATCCAAAATTCCAACCTCATTTTTACTAAAATTATTCATGCACATTTGTTAAGACCTTAGCTATGGAGCCAGCAGGCCCTCACGGCCAAAACGGTCCATTTTCAAGGTCAAACAATCCCCAGAGCAGGCAAACCCCCTCTTTTACCGATTTTCATATGCTATAGTTCACCATCTTTTTTGGTGATCTGGAATTCCGACCTCATTTTTGTTGAAATTTTACATGGACGTCCCTTAAGACGTTACCTATGGAGCAAGTTAAACCTCACGACCAAAATGGCCCATTTTCAAGGTCAATGAGCCCCGAAGCAGATAAACACCCCCCATTTTGCCGATTTTCGTGTGCTATAGTCCATGATTGTTTGGTGATCCAACATTTTGACATCATTTTTGCTAAAAATTTTCATGGACGTCTGTTAAGACCTTAGCTATGGATCCAGTTGGCCCTCACGGCCAAAACGGTTCATTTTCAAGGTCAAACAATTCCCAGAGCAGGCAAACACCCTTTTTTTACCGATTTTCATGTGCTATAGTTTACCATCTTTTTTGGTGATCTTGAATTTCGACCTCATTTTGGTCGAAATTTTCCATGGACATCCCTTAAGACTTTACCTATGGAGCAAGTTGGTCCTCACGACCAAAACGACCCATTTTCAAGTTCAAACGATCCCCGGAGCAGATAAACCCGTCATTTTATCGATTTTCGTGTGCTATAGTCCATGGATTTTTTGGTGATCAAGAATTCCAACCTCATTTTTGCCGTAATTTTTCTTGGACGTCCATGAAGACCTTAGCTGTGGAGCCAGTTAGCCCTCACGGCCAAAATGCTCCATTTTCAAGGTCAAACGATCCCCAGAGCAGGTAAACCCCCTCTTTTACTGATTTCATGTGCTATAGTTCATAATCTTTTTTGGGGACCCGAAATTCCGACCTCATTTTTGCCAAAATTTTACATGGACGTCTGTTAATACCTTACCTATGGAGTCAGTTGGTCCTCATAGCCAAAATGGCCCATTTTCAAGGTCAAACGAGCCCCAGAGCAGGTAAATCCCCTCTTTTACCGATTTTTATGTGCTATAGTTCGCCATCTTTTTTGGTGTTTTGGAATTCTGACCTTATTTATGCCGAAATTTTACATAGACATCTGTTAAGAGCTTACCTATGGAGCCAATTGGCCCTCACGACCAAAACGACCTATTTTCTAGGTCATATGAGTCTCGGATCTGTTAAACCCCCTATTTTGCCGATTTTCGTGTGCTATAGACCATCAATTTTTTGGTGATCCAGAATTCCGACCTCATTTTTGCAGAATTTTTTTGTGGACGTCCATTAAGACCTTAGCTATGGAGCCAGTTTGCCTTCACAGCCAAAACGGTCCATTATTAAGGTCAAATGAGCCCCAGAGCAGGTGAACCCTATCTTTTACTAATTTTCATGTACTATAGTTTACCATCTTTTTTGGTAATCCAGAATTTTGACCTCATTTTTGCCAAATTTTTACACGGACGTTTGTTAAGACATTACCTATGGAGCCAGTTGGTCCTCATGACCAAAACGGCCCATTTTCAAGGTCAAACGAGCTACGAAGTAGGTAAAGCCCAAATTTTGCTGATTTTCATGTGCTATAGTCCATGGATTTTTTGGTGATCCGGAATTCCGTCCTCATTTTTGCCATAATTAATTGGGCATTTTCGTTAAGACCTTAGCTATGGAGCCAGTTGGCCCTCACAACCAAAACGGTCCATTTTCAAGGTCAGACGAGCCCCAGAGCAGGTAAGCCCACCCTTTTATCGATTTTCTTGTGCTATAGTTCACTATCTTTTTTGGTGATCCGGAATTCTGACCTCATTTATGCAAAAATTTTACATCGACATTCGTTAAGTCTTTACCTATGGAGCCAGTTGTCCCTCATGGCAAAAACGGTCCATATTCAAGGTAAAACAAGCTCCAGAGCAGGTAAACCCCCACTTTTACCGATTTTAATGTGCTATAGTTCACCATTTTTTTTGTTGATCCGAAATTCCGACCTCATTTTTGCTGAAATTTTACATTGACGTCTGTTAAGACCTTACCTATGGAGCCAGTTGACCCTCACGACCAAAATTCCCTATTTTCAAGGTTAAACGAGCCTCAGAGTAGTTAAACCCCTATTTTGCAAATTTTCGTGTGCTATAGTCCATGAAATTTTTGGTGATCCAAAATTTCGACCTTATTTTTGCTGAAATATTTCATGGACATCCGTTAAGACTTTAACGATGGAGCCAGTTCGCCCTCACTGCTAAAACGATCTATTTTCAAGGTTAAACGATCCCCAGAGCAGGTAAACCCCCACCTCTACTGATTTTCATGTGCTATAATTCGCAATCTTTTTTGGTGATTCGGTATTCTAACCTCATTTTTGCTGAAATTTTACATGGACGTTCGTTCAGACTTTGCCTATGGAGCCAGTTGGCCCTCATGACCAAAACGGCCCATTTTCAAAGTCAAAAGAGCCCCGGAGTAGGTAAACTCTCCATTTTGCTGATTTTCGTGTGTTGCAATCGATGGATTATTTGGTGATCCAGAATTCCGACCTCATTTTTGCTGAAATTTTTTGTGGACGTCCATTAAAACCTTATCTATGGAGCTAGTTGGCCTTCACGGCGAAAACGATCCATTTTAAAGGTCAAACGAGGCCCAGAGCAGGTAAACCCCATGTTTTACTGATTTTCATGTGCTATTGTTCACCATCATTTTTGGTGATCCGGAATTACGACCTCATTTTTGCCAAAATTTTACATGGACGTCCGTTAAGACCTCACCTATGGAGTCAATTGGCCCTCATGGCCAAAATGACCCATTTTCAATGTCAAACAATCCCTAGAGCAGGTAAACCCCCTCTTTTATCGATTTTCATGTGCTATAGTTCACCATCTTTTTTGGTGATCCAGAATTCTGACCTCATTTTTGCCGAAATTCTACATGGACATCCGTTAAGAGCTTACCTATGGAGCCAGTTGTCCCTCACGACCAAAATGGCCCATTTTCTAGGTCAAACGAGTCCCGGAGCAGGTAAACCCCCTATTTTCTCGATTTTCGTGTGCTATAGTCCATGGATTTTTCGGTGATCCAGAATTCCAACCTTATTTTTGTCAAAATATTTCATGGACGTCCTTTAAGACCTTAGTTATGGAGCCAGTTAGCCCTCACGGCCAAAACGGTCCATTTTAAAGGTCAAACGAGCCTCAGAGAACGTAAATCCCCTCTTTTAGCGATTTTCATGTGCTATAGTTCACCATCTTTTTTGGTGATTCAAAATTCTGACCTCATTTTTGCCAAAATTATACATGGACGTCCGTTAAGAGTTTACCTGTGGAGCCAGTTGGCCCTCACTACCAAAATGGCCCATTTTCAAGGTCAAACGAGACCCGGAGCATGTAAACTCACATTTTGCCGATTTTCGTGTGCTATAGTCCATGGATTTTTTGTGATACGAAATTCCGACCTCATTTTTGCTGAAATTTTTTGTGGACGTCCGTTAAGACCTTAGCTTTGGAGCTAGTTGTCCCTCACGGCCAAAGCGGTCCATTTTCAAGGTCAAATGAGACCTAGAGCAGGTAAACCCCCTCTTTTACTGATTTTCATATGCTATAGTTCACCATCTTTTATGGTGATCCGGATTTTCGACCTCATTTTTGCCAAAATTTTACATGGACATCCGTTAAGAGCTTACCTATGGAGCCAGTTTGACCTTGAAAATGGGCCGTTTTGGCCGTGAGGGCCAACTGGCTCCATAGGTTAGGTATTAACGGATGTCTGTAAAATTTTGGCAAAAATGAGGTCAGAATTTCGGATCACCAAAAAAGATGGTGAACTATAGCACATGAAAATTAGTAAAAGAGGGGGTTTACATGCTCTGGGTCTCGTTTGACCTTGAAAATGGACCGTTTTGGCCGTGAGGGCCAACTGGCTCCATAGTTAAGGTCTTAACGGATGTTCATAAATTTTTTTGGCAAAAATGAGGTCGAAATTTTGGATCACCAAAAAATCCATGGACTATATAACACACAGAAATCGGCAAAATGGGGGGTTACCTTCTCCGGGGTTCGTTTGACCTTGAAATTGGACCGTTTTGGTCGTGAGGGCCAACTGGCTCCATAGGTAAGGGCTTAACGGACGTCCATGTAAGATTTCGAAGGATGACAAAATCTTCATGGAAGATTTGAACAAGAAATGTGTTCTGATTTTCCAAATGCTTTTTGGGAACGTAAAAAACATATTGTGGATCTACCATACATTGAAGGATTTAATAAAACATGCTATTACCACTAAGGCAAGGCCTATCCAAATGAATCATGAAATGATGAAACTTTGTAAGAAAGAGATTGACACTCTTTTAAAAAATAAAATTATTAGGATTTCTAAATCACGTTGGAGTTGTTCTGCTTTCTACGTTAATAAAAATGCGGAGAACGAAAGAGGAGCGCCAAGACTGGTAATTAATTACAAACCCTTAAAATCCCTTTTAAAATGGATCAGGTATCCCATACCTAACAAACGAGACCTTTTGAAAAGGACTTTTAAAGCTAATGTTTATAGCAAGTTTGATATGAAATCAGGTTTCTGGCAAATTCAGATTTCAGAAAAAGATAAATATAAAACTGCTTTCAATGTCCCTTTTGGGCAATATGAATGGAATGTAATGACTTTTGGGCTTAAGAACGCCCCTTCTGAATTTCAAAATATCATGAATTCCATATTCAACGATTATTCTTATATGTCAATTGTTTATATTGATGATGTGCTTATATTTTCAGAGAACATTGATCCTCATTTCAAACACCTCAATACCTTCTTCAAAATTGTTAAAAATAATGGTTTAGTTGTTACTGCCAAGAAAATGGTACTCTTTCAAACAACCATTAGGTTTTTAGGTCATGACCTTTATCAAGGCACTTATAAACCTATTTGCAGAGCCATAGAGTTCTCTTCTAAGTTTCCTAATGAAATTCCTGACAAAACTCAACTCTAGAGTTTTTTAGGAAGTTTAAATTATGTAGCTGATTTTATTCCAAAAGTCAGACAAGTTTGTGAGCCTTTGTATAAAAGACTTAGGAAAAACCCAGTTCCTTGGAGTACTGAACAAACTCAAGCTGTCATTCGTGTCAAGACTTTAGTTCAAACTGTCCCATGTCTAGGAATCCCAAACCCAGATGCATTTATGATTGTTGAGACTGATGCGTCTGATGCAGGTTATGGAGGAATTCTTAAACAAAAAGTAGATCTTGAATCTACAGAGCAAGTTGTTCGTTTTACATCCGAAATCTGGAATTCCGCTAAAAAAATTATTCACATGTTAAAAAGGAAGTTTTGTCTATAGTGCTATGTATCACTAAATTTCAAGATGACCTTATTAATAAATACTTTTTATTAAGAGTAGATTGTAAATCTACTAAAGAGATCTTGCAAAAAGATGTTAAAAACCTTGTTTCTAAACAAATATTTGCTAGATGGCAAGCTCTACTATCTAGCTTTGACTTCAAAATCCACTTTATCAAAGGAGAAGATAATTCTCTACCAGATTTTCTAACTCGTGAATTCTTGCAAGGAAAACATGAGACCGTTTAGACCAAACACTCCTTCCAAAGGAGATAACCTCCCAAAAGCAAAAATGGCTAGACCATTCATCCATCCCCCATTGACACCAGCAAAGACTGAAACTTCACAAAGGCCTGGATTAGCCTTCCTAAACAAATTCACAGCACTAGCCGATTATCCACGGCTACCATACCCTTCTCAACAAAAGCTTCCAAAGCTTCGTTGTCCAGCTCAGCCAAAGATGATCAATCTTAGGCCAACAAAACCATTTGAACAAGGCGCTTCTTCTAGCTCCATCCAAACTAAAGAGAGCTATACCATGAAACCACCAGAGTCATTTGCCCAAGCTGTTAACCCAGAGTTAACAAAAACTATCCCCTCTAAACCAATTCGAAAAGAAGAATCTTTTGAATTTATTGTTTCATAGGTATTGCCTATAATGGCTCTTAACAAAGAATATGGAAATATGGATACATGAGTCCTAATCAGACCTTGTTACACAGATTCCAATTATGTGGATATTGACAATCCATTGAAGACCAGAAGATTCTATGAAGCCATCCTTACCGATACAGATTCAATAGAAATTGAGCATTCTAGAGATGCAAACAATTATATTAATTATTCAAGGTTTACTATCAAGAAAATCTTGGATACATTTGAATGGTTTGCAGACTATCTACATACTCCCATTGCTTTGACGATGACTCATAAACCACATACTTATAATTGGTATGATTATAAGGCAGCATGGATGAATTTCATTTATTTAAGGCCAAGACATACTTGGTTCATAAAGTATAGTCTGAGTGTTATCAAAGCACCCATTCCCAGATGGTTCTACGAATGGTGGAACTTATTCGGAGGAATTGAGAAAATTCTCCCCCAACAATTTCTCAACAGGTTTGAAGATTTCCAAACCAAAGAAGAAATTACTACTTTACCGATGCATATTAAATTATGCAAATATTATATTCAGAAAAGAATATGTTATATTATTTCTTGGAATTTCTCCAATAATGATTTTGATCGCATCAATTATTTGTGTAAACAAATTCAAGTCAAGGGTTGGATTCCCAAACAATCAAATGCTAAAGTCCGAGAGAAGGCAAGATATTCTACAAAGAGTTTATCCAAAGCTGCCCTCAAACAGAAATTGAAAGAAGCATTGGATAACATGGAAAAATATGATGAACATCAGATAATGAAAATGATTGAAAACGCAGCTTCCACAGAAAGCAGCAGCGAAGACAATCGAGACATGTGTGATCCCAAAGGTTTAGCCTTGGCTTACATGGACCCTGATTATGAATAGGAAAAAGACCCTTATGGAAAAATAGAGGCAAAGCCGGAATTATTTTTCCATATAGTGGCATTTCACTATCCTAAATTAGCATCCATTGAGAAGCTATAAGACAAAACACTTTTTGAAAAGATGTCCCATTATATCTCTTTAGTCAAAAAGAGATTCCCACTAAGGTCAATTCACCGAAAGAAGAAGACCCCATTGTCCCCTATTATTTTTACTTTAAAAAAGTAGACCCCTCCACTTAGTGTCGGCAAAATCTTAGCCCTCCATTTGTAAGCCTAAGATAAAAAGGCACTCATCCCTCTTCCTATATAAGGAGACTATTAATTACTTTAGGAGAGATCAGAAAATTTCCAACATTATTCTGAAAACCTCTCTCTCTCTCTTCTTGTAAGCTATGTTTGAAGATATTCAATAAACGTCAGTTTCTTGTAAGTTATTTTTCTCTTTTAATTCCGCATTACTTTAGATCCTTTTTTTTATGGTTTCATTAGATGTACCTGAAGATTCAGAAAAGTCTTCATCAAGAATAGCAAGAAGCTTACCTTTGGTTTCTTCGTCGATGTTGAGAAGATTGATCTTCTTCTTCTTAGTCTTGGATCGACATTCATTAGCTTTGTGGCCAGTTTTGGCACAAGTCCAACAAACATCAACTTTGGCATCTTTAGGCCTCTTGGACCTTGATTTCTTTTTTCTAGGTTTGGAAGAATCATCTTGCCTCCTAGATTTCCTTTGGTGAGATTTTTTCTCCTTCTTGTCCTTCCTTACTTTATCGGGAGGAGTAATAAATCCAAAATCTCAGCAAAAACTTCCAAGTTCTTTACTGGATGATGATTGTTCTTTTTTAAGTTGATGTTTGAACTTAATGTCCGTGCAAAGCTCAAGTGCTACAACATTAATGGTGCTTACCAAATCACCATAAGTTAGATTACTATAAGGAATACTACCATTATTGCGATCTTGGATCTTTGTCCTGACTTTGTCTGCAAAGAGTGGAGGTAGTCCGCTGATGAAGCGTTCCTTCCAGAAATCCAGATTACAATCTGGTCTAATCATAACTTTGCTAAGAAAAGCAAAGTTAATGGATGAATTTGTCTAAATTTGGGCAACTTAGATTACTAAGGATTTGAAGACTCCTATCGTGGAAAAGTTTTGGTTCACCAATAAAATGTTTGGCAATATGATAAACAAGAGTGGCACAAGCATCTTCTCTAATAACTTGAGAAGTGGATTGAGATCCTCCTTCCATTTTTACAACAGTTTCTGTTGCGGTGGCAGTAATTATCCCACCAATGTTTCAATATTCCAGTGAAACCTACAACAATCATATTAGCAGCATCCTTATCTGCAGAACCACACATTTTATATGCAGTAATGGCAACACCCATTTCATGGAGTTTATTGTATACTTGATGCTCAACTAGGCCATCAATGTTCCATTCAGTTATGCTTCTTCCTTCATGAGAGGAAGTAGATAAGAAGGAATTTTCCTCATACTGCAAGTCTGGGAAGGAAGGTTTATCATGATAGTTTTTCATGTTAAGAAAACGGCTATTGGATAACTTTTGGAGGAGAATAGATTTCTCTTGGATAGTAGAAACCTTATATGGGGTTTTTTTCTTCTTTCTTAGAAATTTTAAAGTTATTGAGTTGAGCATTAATTCTGTCAATGACATTTACTGAGACTTCAAATGTATCAGAAAGTTTGGGAAATGTTTCTTTGGAAAATTCAGGGATTCTGAATCTTGGATAGGTTTCAATATTATGGCTAGTTGAAGTAGAAGCCGGAGTTGGTCTTCCATTGATAGTAGGTTTTGTATCTTCTATTTGTCTGGAGATAACATGAAGAATTTGGTTAGAGTAATTGTTTTGTTCAACTACTCGGTCTATATCTGCAGATGTGAGCAAACTACCCGTCTTATCACTTTTCTCTTTAAAAGGAGAAGCTTTGATCACGGTTCCTGCAATAGGGATGTTAGTATACCATTTATTAATGATAACTTGTAATGACTCAGTACAATTTTCAATCTTACCAGTCATTTCAAACCATTTGAAGAATTCGATTTCACAACCAATTCTTCTCATGTCAGCCATCCACAAATCTCTAAAGGATTCTTTTTGTTTAAGAGTATAGGTAGCAACGTACCACTTTCTCGTTACCTGATTACCTGGATGAGTCCATTGCTCATGTAGTATTTCTGGATCAGGTTCAAAGACTTTTCTTGTCTTAAGCATTCCAAGAATCCATGCTGGTTTTTCTGCTAGAGGTTCAATCTCACTTGCTGAGGGACTACTAGGTTCATCTTGATAGAAAACTTTGGGAACTGGTCCTGAAAATTCTACACCTGTGACTTTACCTTTGCTGTTATCAACAACAGAAATAGTTTCCTCATCATCCTCCGGGGTTTTTGAAGAAGAAGGTGGCCTGGGAACGGGTCTCGAAGGACGCAAAGTAGAAGGGGACCAGGATGACCTTCGATGCGAGGAAGATCTCCTACCAGATTCAAGGAATTTGAGTTCTATAGACCCATTGGGAAACTAAATTACTCTTTCAATCTGAGATCTTTCAGAATGAGAAGCAAAAGTTTGAGTTATGTTTTCAAACCGCCAATCATTACTGGAGAGTATATCTTTCGTTGTAGAAGACAAGGGACAATGATAGAACTATGTTCATGGTTGGCTTCCATAAGCATAGTCTCACCTTTAATACTTTCATTGCGCGCTTTAGGAGCAAGATGGGTTTTCATAAGTCTATAATAGACTCGATAAATAATAGGTATTTCACGAGTGTTGATTTTGCTGTTCAAGCTTTTGGTTTTGACATTGAGTGTCAGAGAATCCATGACATTAAGATCATTAATGTCAACAGAGAAGTTAGGGTAATAATTAAAGTAAACTGGCCCATCAGCAAGGTTACTCTACAAAACTCCTAACATAGAGTCATGAAAATTCAAAAACCTGCCATTTCGAAAGATGACACAAACAGGAATATTAAGGCCTTATCTAAAAAAAGGCTTAACAACAACTTGCACTAAACCAATATTTAAATAGTTGTAATCAGATTTATAACGATTTATATCATTATCGTTAAGAAGGCGAATAATTTCTAAAGAATTATTAATGGAAATAGTGGAATCACAAGTCTTAATATTAAGACGAGTAAGATAACTGAAATTACCTAAGTGGTAAATCTTTTTGAAAGGTTCCTATGGTATACTCCAGTTTTGTAAATCATTTTATAGTTTAGGAATCTTAGTAGATTGTGATGATAAATTTATACTATTTAAAATGTTTTGATTATTTTCCATAAAGTTTTGAAAATACTATCTAATGGACCTACAGTACAAAATGTATTTCAACAAGTATAACAATAATAATCAACATGCTAGCAAGTATAAACATTATATTAAATCATATATCAAAGATCCAAATAGAGTTTCTAAGCGAGAGTCTATTGGTTTTACATCACATATTTTCCTAGAGTCATCTTAGCTACGGGACCACCATCAACAGGTCTAAACGCCCTCCTGGCTATAGCGACCATACAAATACGGCTGACCAACGTACGAACTGGATATTAATCGGTTACCTCATACTCATAGGAAAGAATAGAATACCTCAACACCAATTATAGAAACAATATATAGGAACATGATAAATGTAATAATAAATTTATACATATAAATAGCATGCCGAAAATTATTAAAATACTATATTAAAATAATTTTTCCATGCCTTAGACAGTATATATACTTAGCTGCTCATACTAAATATATATACTGTCAACATGACTCTTATTACAACTATTTCAATATTGGGTTGATTTGTGATTTACATAGATGTGACCGAAAGTAGATCCTATGATATGACGCTTTTAGATCGAAAGAAGATTTGTATCATTGACGAATACCCAGCTTATCCATGTTTGTCTAGCATTATTGAGCAAGTACTTGTACCCCTATTTGATATTGATACCAACTCCCACACTCCTAGATCGTCTCTTAATTATTTGAATCCTTATTTTTAGTTAAATTGTGATAATTGATACCAAAACCGATTTAGTAAATTTGACAGAATCATTCACCCATTTGTCCTAATTGCTACAATGAATTGGTTTACATCTTAATTTCATAGTTGAATTTTATCATTAAATCACTCATTGTGGGATTTGGCCCCAACGCTTTATTGGGTATTTTTATTGCTAACAATCATTTAGTCTTCTAATTGTTTCTAGAGTAATTTGAGGGTTATATAAAATGGCATTGTTGGCATGGAGTGATAGCTAAGAATTTAGTTTGTGAAGTTGTTTGTGAACTTGTTTGTTTGTAGTAGATTTTTGTTTGGCGCTAGTGGGATCAGTCCTCCTCCCGATGTGTCGGGCACTGATGCCTCGGTTGATGCTACATTGGTGCCTCCACTTTCAGTTGTGACGGGTATTGATGCCCGAGATGATGCCACTCTTTTCGAGCCTCAGGATCCAAGTTATTCATAGGCATAGGCTTTTGGGGGGGGGGGGGACCTTTATACTAATTCTCCTCTAGCACTTTAATTTTTATAGCATTGAAGACACTACTAGTTCTTTTTGGTGGGGTGAGGGCACTTGTGCCTATATTCCCCTTTTGGGATTGTATTTTGGTTTCTTTATGAAGTTTCGTTGGTTTTGATTTTATTTTGTCTCTCTATCCATTGCCCCGAGGATGTTAGAGTTGTGAAATGATTGAGAATTCTTGTGAGTTCAATGTTAATATTCGAGGATTGATTTTGTACAATATTGATGTCTTAGATAGTGCTCATAATAAGAGATATGTTTTTTTTAGTGTTGCAAGAGGAAATCAGTGTTGCTTTACTTTTAATGATCGTTTTCATTCTTGTGTTCACTAGTTGCGTATAGATGTGAACCTTGCAATGAACATTGATGAGTCGGGGATTTCGACTCATTTAGGGCTTAATATATAGAGTTTTAGTGTCCTCAATGCCTACTTTATTCTCTAAATAGATGTTTAAATGCTAATTTGTAGCAATGAATGCAAAATAGCAAGGCAAAAACATAACCGGGTATAAAGGAGTGAAAAAGCTGAAGAAAAGAAAGTGTGATGATCGGCAAGGCCACTTGGAGACTCGCCGAGTGGCTCTTGAGCCCACCAAAAGTTACAGTAGGCAAGCCTTGGGAAAAATCCAATTTGATGATGGAAAAAGGTGTTTCGGCGACACACTGACTGGATCGACGATGGAGAACCTGATTGCCTAAAGTCACAGAAGAGAAATGGTGAAGAGTCAAGTCAAGAAGATGATGGAAAGGGACATTTTGAGCATCTCGACTAACGTCACTGAGTGGCTCCGAAGCCAAAAATCTAGGAACATATAAATGCAATTTTTAAAAGATAAAAATGGGTTCCGAAGCTTTTGTGTGATTTTTCTGAGTTTGCGGAGTTCCTACATTGGGTTTTTGATCCCTAACACTAAACATGGAGTTTTTTAGTATAAATTTAGAGTTGGATTTGGATTTTGAACTAATTTTGAGCATTGTGAAGACCTGCAATTTGTTACCCAAACTAATGGAGAACATAGTTGGTATCATTTTCTTGATTTTTATAATGTTTGGCTAAAACCCCATTCTTGGGGGTTTGATTATGTGATTAATGGTCTCAATTAGCTTATGGTGGTAGTATTTACTGATTTAATTGCTGATTTAAAGTGGGTTCGATTGATAGTTGAGTTTTAATTGATTAATTGTAGTTGCAAATACAGTTCTTGCTTAGTATTCTATGCTTGCTTGAGAATAAGGTTTAGAATTAAAGTTATCAATCGATGATTGTAATGATTGGTCTAGTTTGGATTCACCTTGAGAAAGTGAGTCTTAATTTGATTCTACCAATCTAGCGTGAGAGAGTAGATTAATTGAGGTTTTGAGTTGTTCATAATTGTTATGCTTTTTGTGGTTCGAGAGAACTCGCTTGAGTTGTGATAGTTGATCGAGAGATGGCTATGACATCTAAAGCCTAGCCTACCCACTAAGAGGCAACACCTTTTAGTAAATAGTAATCACATGTACAATGAAATTGGCATTTAGTTGTTCACATCCCCAAGGATCCCTCTCTACTTGATTACTCCCCTATTTTCTTAGCTGTTAGTTTGTCACTCTAATTGCCCCAATTGACACTAGTTTTCAAACACCTGCTATTTACTTTAATTGTTTCGATAATAGCTACTTTTACAACCAACTAGAATACTCCTTTAACTTCGTAATTGAATTCTCTACTGTATCACTCCCTGTGAGATCGACCCCAACTCTTCGTTGGGTTTATTCTTGATTGCGACCGCCTACACTTAGAATCAGATGAAGTGTAGTTGAGCGTTATAAAAAATGGTGCCACTGCCAGGAGTGGTGTTTAGAATTCGTTTAGTGAAGTTTAGTTGTGATCTAATCTTGTTTATAGTTAAATCAACTTATTTTGTTTTTGTGTTTTGTTGGATGCTCTTGAACATGTGACGAGATGAATCTAAACGGAAGCAACGCTAGCCAACTTGGACATCATGATGACATCGGTAATTTGCACGATATCAATGAAGCTCAATTAGGAAGTGTGGCTGCTATTTGATTGCCTCCGGTCGTGGGCAATGCGGTATTTCACGTGATCAACACTATGTTGCAGTTGTTGCAAATGAAGGGTTTGTTTGGAGATCTAGCTCATGAGGATCCCCATGATCACATTTGGAATGTTGTAGACGTGTGTGGTCCATTTTCTTTCAAGTACATCTCACATGAGTCAGTACGACTTTTGTTGTTCCCTTTTTCTTTGATGGGGGAGGCAACAAAGTGATTAGCCGACCTACCAAGGGACTTAATTACTTCTTGGGAAGAGCTTACTGAGGCGTTCTATATAACATTTTTCCCTCATTCGAGGATGATGTCATTGAGAGATAATATTCAGGGCTTCAAACGATTGGATGGTGAACCAATTCATGCGACATAGTTGAGGTTTCAGAAGCTGCTGCTCCAATGTCCAACTCATGGACTCCGAACTATGTGTTGTTACAACATTTCTATTGGAGTCTAGATTCAGTCAACAGGGGTGTGGTTGACCATCTTGTCCAAGGAGGAATTATGCAACAACCTTTTGAAATAACAACTACTCTTCTTGATGGAATGACAAAGATTAACCGTGCTTGGTATATTAGGGAAGATCAAATGTCTCCTTTTAACTTCAGGATTACAAAGGAGCAAATAGAAAAGGACCAAGAGCGGGATGAAAACATGGCTAAAATGATGACCCAAATGGATCTATTATCGAAACATGTCATGGGTAGTGGTTCTAAGGCTGTGAATACAGTTGGAGTTAGTGGAGTAAATCCCGATGATGCACACTTTGAAGTTTTGTACAATGAAGAAGTACACTTTCTAGCAAATCATGGAGGAGGTTACCGCTAAAATTATCCAAGGCCAGGCGGGAATCAAGGTTGGAATAGAAAGCGTGATGAAGGATGGAAAGACCGTGATAGGGAGTGGCGTTATCGTGGTACAAACTTGAGGGAGAGGGACGATGACAAAGAGAGATATGTACCTCCCCATGAGCGTCAAAAGCCAAAAGAGCAAAGGGCTGACCCTGAAATTTTTTGCACTGAAGATATGCTTGCACGTATTCTCAACAAAGTGGAAGGGTCGGACAATGTGCTAAAGAAAATGAAAGATGACGTCGCATCTCTAAATTAGACGGTTACTTCTCACTCGGTGTCCATTAAATATATGGAAATACAGATGGGTCAATCTCGTCTCACTTAAACCCAAGGTAAAAATGGGGTCTACCAAGTGATACCATGGTCAACCCAAAGAATGAACCTTGAAAGCATATCTTCGTCATGCCACGACATTAAATAAGGTGCTTCTTTGGAGGCAACCCAAGTTTTTAGCTTTTATTATTGCTGTATGAATAACGGGTGTTAGATGTGCAGGTTGAAAATTCGAATTTTTTTGGGAAGAGGGGAAATTAGGCGAGCATAGGTACAAATTGGCGACTCGCCAAACATATCGACGAGCCTAATTTGGACCAACTAAATGGCTGGAGGTTTTTTGTAAAACTCAACGGACAAAAGAGCCATTCGGCGCATCGCTGAATGGTTGGTGACATAAGTGGGCATCACCAACTGGCGCGCGAAGAGAATGGTCATAAGGGCCTTTACCGTTTTAAATTCAAAATCTTCCATCTTTTCTCATTTTCCGATCTTTGCTTCTTTCATTTAAATTCTAGATTACATTTTTGCCTTTCAATTTCGTGTGGGGATCAAATACTCGGGGGAAATTTATGCGTTGTTGCTTGTTGGTTTGCTAGCCTAGCATTCCTTTATCTGATCTTGAGGTTTGTTATTGAACCCCGCCTTTAAATTTTTAGTAGTTTCCAAATGCATGATTGTATCTCTATTGAATTATTTGTGTAATATTGGTTGTTTGAATGATTGTTGTTAGTGTGTGTCCGTGTCTTATCTTGTTTATGCTTGTTTAGCTTATAATTGTGAAACCCCGTGTGTTTACTAATTTAAATTGTGGGTTTGTGTTGCTTAACTATTGGGTCTGGTGTGGGTGAAGTCTGTGTAACCCCAATTGCACCGATCAACTTATTTTGCCCAGTGATAGAGCGGGTGATGTCATTCTTAAGGGCAAAAGATGTTGATTACTCAATTTTGGACAAACCGGGGGAAGTCTTAGTACCCTGAGGTCGTTAGTGGTATGGGTCTGGGATTAGTTGTGTAGAATATGTGTTAAATTTCATTCTCGGGCTGTGGGTTAGAAATTGGTGGTCGAGGTCAAAATTTCAACGAGCTTAGTCAAGCTCGCCGAATGATTCGACGGTTCACCCAATGACTCTTGGATCACATTTTATTCTCCAAATTTGTTGAATTGATTTTGTAACATTCAACGATATGCCTAATTTCGCCGACTTCACTCGGTGAGTCACCGAGTGTCCTTTAGATCACCCTTTTCTCAGCGCCAAATTTTAGAAAATGTTTTGTAACTTTCGGCGAGCTACTTTTAGTTCGCCGAACAGTGTCGGTGAATCACCGAAAGGCCCTGGACATCGCCAACTTGTGCTGAATTCTAAATTTTTTTGCTATGGAACATTCAGCGATCCCGACTTGGTTTGCTAAACTACTCGGCGAGTTTTCCTGCACATTTTTGAACTTTGTTAATTTTTCAATCTATTTCTAACATAGTGATTTATTCGACGTTGTTTTGCTGGTATGGCTTGACCAAAGGTACTAGGAAGAAATAAACCCACCCCATAAGCTAGCACGGGGGATAGTGATGAACGAGGGTGCTGGTCCTTCCCGAACTATGCAGTGAAAACTTCCTCCCGTACAACCAAGTCCGGCTGAGGAGAGCTCCGACAACATGGGTGTCTATGATACTCACCTCACTACCTAAAAGTTGGAAAGCGAGCAACTCGAGGGATATATTGCAAGTCTTCGTGTCTGAACCGGAGGACGACTAGAATTTATAGACGAGGATAGCGCAACTACACTCTAAGTCACTACATGATCCAGCCAGGATCCCGATGCCTCCTACACCTCCTCCACCTCTAGTACAGACTGTCGAGAAGGTACCTCCGATGCAACCAGTTCAGACACTCCCCTCCCTGTTTGTTGAAGAGACTGAAGGCTGTGGGATTGAGAACCATTCTTGAGAAAAAGTGATTGTCTATTGATGGAGTAGTAGACAGGTACCCTGAGGTGTGGAACACTATCAAGTTCCACAAATTTGAGATTTTCACCAAGCCCTGAGGCTCCTACATTACTTCGTGGGTTCATGAATTCTATGTGGAATACGGGAAGTTGGTGCCTTATGGGAAAAAGATGGCCAACTCGTTTACATCGGTAGAACATATAGTGGTGCAGGGAAGAAAGGTAAAATACAACAACACCGATATTAATGAGGTGCTAAGGTGTACGATGAACATACTCCACTTCTTGGTGGATTAGATACAAAAGAAGACCCTGGATGATCTAAAGGGTTGGTTGGCTCCTCTGATCTCAGCTATCATACCGCCATAGATTGAGGTAGAGGTATCGACAGAAAAGAAGGATATGACCGTGGCTTATAGGTTTTGGTTCAAGTTTATAAGCAACACTTTAATGCCCTAACAAAATGACTCTATAATAAGGCATCCAAAGGTTGCATTATTGGGCTGCATCATGGAGTAGGATAGACTAAATATTGGCCTGATTATCGAGCAAGAGTTAGCCATGAGGGCCAAACATAGTCAGACTTATCTCCCATTCCCGATGTTGATCACAGAGCTGTGTTGGCATGCTAGGGTGCCAATGATAGAGAAGACGGATGTGGAAGTGATTCCCACTTCCTCTACTAACATCCGAAGGATCGAGGTGGAGTACTGACATGAGGCCAAAAATATATATTTTAATTATTTACCTCACATTTATTATTTATATTTGTCCTTTTTGAGCATGAATTTTATAAATTATGCTAAATAGTATATTTTATTTGTAGGATTAAATTGGTGGAAAAATGAAGAAGTTTGGAGCTAAAACGAATTAAAAATGAAAGGTTGAAGAAGGAAATCAAGCAGACAAATTAATAGATTAAATTGAATAAAATAATATATTTATATATATAAAGGAAAAAAGCGGCAGCCATTTGCAATTCAAAAGAGAACTTACCTGCAGCTGCTATGTGGCAAGTGTTGAAGACGCAATAATTTGAGGCGGTTTCCAGCTTCACAAGGACAGCTTCACGCGACGGGAAAAAAAAAGGAATCCAATTCCTTTTGGTTTTGGATTCCTAATTTAATTTGGACTCACTTATTTTATTTAGGGTTTTCTATATCTATAAATAGTCCATAGAAATAATTATTTTGGAGGAGATCATTGATAGGAAATACTTTTTAGGGTTCTTTTCTTCTTCTTTTTCTTATTTAGGGTTAGACATTATTGTTCTATTCTAGTTCTTGACTTGGGAGATTAACTTGCAGCTTTAGCAATTCTGAATTTCGTAAGTTCGTTTTGAAGATTTTGGTGTTGGAATTCAAGTTGAATTTCTGGGTTTATTATTCTTCTTACGTAAGTTCATAATTCTTTCATCTAAAACAATGAATTGTGTTCATATGATTATGGGTAACTAAACTCCATAACTAGGGTTGTGGGATCCATGAGCGATTAACAAAGTATGAATAGTAAATAAGAAATTCTTGAATAGTGTTTTGCATGCATTGATAATTCTTTCATTCAAAAGTCTTTTAACGAGTGCACGCGTTAGAACTCGCCTTGTTGCTACTTGCCGGACCAAGGAGGTAATCAACAAGAAAAGAATTATCAACATAGATTTAGTGTGATACTATCTAATAGGCTAGTGTCGATTGGTGCGAAGTAATAACTAAGCCAAACATCGATTATTATGTCGAATATGAGGTAAAGGTAAGGGTTAGTAAATTATACACGCGTAGCTGGATCAAGGTGCGGGGTGAAATTCTCTAGATGCCGGACCAAGGATTTAGAGATACCTAACTTATCACTTTGCATGTAATACACTAGGAAAGGATTGCTATTAGTAGGATTCTGAGTTATGAGCCTGCGATGAACACGTATACCCTAGTTAATTTTCTCATCTTGATAACAATCAAAATTGACTTTTGTTTAATGATTACTTACTGAATTCTTACAATTTGTTTCACAAATCCCCACCCCCCCTTTTTATTACTTGTTTCTGGAAGTACTTTGACTAAACGAATATAAGTGTAAGTTAAAGTTAAGTCTTAACCAGTTTCCTCGTGGGATCGACAACCTACAAGTTGGGTTCTTTACTTGATAACGATCTCTTACGCTTCTTTAGGGAGGTGTAATTTGAGCTTATCAAATTTTGGCACCGCTGCCGGGGAAATTTGGCTTTTAGATTAATTTTAACTACATTATTGAACTTTAGTAAAATATTTCCTAATTTTACTTTTTCTTTTTCTTTTTGTCTCTCTCAGGTTCTGACTCTACTGTATGCCAAGGACACAGAGCCAAGGTGAACCACTTACTCCTTACGATCCAAAGTTGAACAGAACTTTGCAAAGAATGAACAATCAAGGAATTCCAGTTAATCCTATCGGAGTAAATCTTGGTGATGTAGTTGAGTTACAACAGCCGAGAGTAGATGGCGGGGAAAACCAGGGTCTAGTGGAAAATCAATTGGGAGATGCAGTGAGGGTGCATGGTCCACCAGGCTCACAACTGCATGACAACTACATGGGCAACGTCAATATGGATGACTCTGATGGACCTCTAGTCTTACCCCCTTTGCCTCCGGGGCACACATTTGTGGTAACCAGTAGCTTAATGCAGATGCTTACAGCGAGGGGCTTGTTCTCAAGGTTGCCATCGGAGGATCCACATGCTCATATAGCCAAGATAAGGGTGGGTGCAAGAGTTGTGTAGGTCGACCAGATTTGGATATGGATGTCATCGGGTTGCGAGTGTTCCCTCTATTATTGACAAGCGATGCTGCTAGATGGTTCACTGAGTTTCCTTATAACTCAATCTATACATGGAACCAACTGAGGGATGTGTTCTTAGCAAGGTATTATCCAGTGTCCAAGAAGCTCAATCACAAAGATAGGGTCAATGATTTTGTGGCATTACCTGGAGAGTCTGTGAGTAGCTCATGGGACAGATTCACTTCGTTCATAAGAGGTGTTCCGGATCACCGTATTGATGATGAGTCGCTGAAGGAATATTTCTTTCGAGGTCAGGATGATAACAATAAAGTAGTGTTTGATACTATTGCTGGAGGATCATTTGGTGAGTGCACATATGCGCAGATTGCAGAAAAATTGGACAAGATCTCTCGCAACAATAAAACATGGAGAACTAGAAGGTCGGATACTGGGAAAAACACATTTTCCGTTCATGCTACGAACAATCAGTCTGCAGAGGAGATTCGTGAGGAGATGGCTCAGATGAGGACCGAGTTGGGGTTGGTATTGAAGAATGTGAGCGGAGGTGTAGAGAAGGTAAATACTGTGAATTACTTGACTAGAACGCCACCACCAGTTGAAGAGTGTTATTATGAAGCGGATGCTTATGCAGTGAATGATCAGACGGGGGTTTTTTGACCTAACGCTCAAGGATCCAACACGGAAAATTGGTGCCAAGGTCAAGGAAACCAAGGTTGGAACTGTGGAAATTACAACCGAGAGGGTCAATATGTCCAGGATGGAAACTTCAATCGCGACAACAACTACAACCGGAACAACTATGGCAACAGAAACGATCGGGTTGGACCTTATCTTCCCCCTCAAAATTGGGAATCTGGTACTAGGGAAGCTGGATATAATCTGGCGTGTATTGAAGATATGATGCATAAGATAATGAGAAGGTTTGATGCAACTGATGAGAATGTGAAGGAGATGAGAAACAACTTTTCTGGTATTGGTCAAAAGGTTGATGCCCATGCAGTGTCAATAAAGCATCTAGAGCAACAAATGACTCAGTTGTCTACTACAGTGAACCCACGTCAACCTGACACTCTTCCTAGCAACACAATCCAGAATCCAAAGAATGATGGTCATTGTATGGCTGTTACTCCTCGAGGGGGTAAGCAAACCATAGATCCACCTATGCCGTCTGTGGTGGAAGTTGAGACTAGAAAAGAAGATGATGTGGTAGAGATGAGAGAAAAGTCCGAGAATGTGACGGAGAAAGAAGCAGAGATATCTCAGAAAGTGGTCCCCATACCTAGACCTCCACCACCTTTTCCACAAAGATTAGTGAAGAAGACTGAAGATGGTAAATATCGCAGGTTTATTACTATGTTGAAGCAACTTTCCATCAATATTCTGTTGATAGAAGCTTTGGAGAAAATGCCTGGGTATGCAAAGTTTATGAAAGATATGGTAACAAGGAAGAGGTTTGTGAGTTTTGAAGATGATGATAGATTGCAGCATTGTAGCGCTATTGCTACAAGGTCTCTTGTGCAAAAGAAAGAGGATCCTGGTGCCTTCACGATTCCATGTACTATCGGATTGTTACACTTTGCTAAGGTATTGTGTGATCTTGGTGCTAGCATCAACCTCATGCAATTGTCTATTTACAAGAAGTTGGGTCTAAGGGACCCAAAACCCATTACAATGCGGTTACTAATCGCCGATCGAACTGTGAAGAGGCCCATTGGTGTACTCCATGATGTGCTAGTAAAAGTGTAGTCTTTCATTTTTTCGGCATATTTTGTGATTCTTGATTGTGAGGTTGATTTTGAGGTTCCCATCATCCTTGGGAGACCATTCCTTGCCACAGGGCGTGCGCTGGTTGATATGGAAAAGGGACAGATGAAGTTCAGACTGAACAATGAAGAAGCAACTTTCAATATTTGTAGATCCATGAAGCAGAATAGTGAGCTCCAAACGATATCTACTATAACTTACAGAGTTGAGAGTGGAACAGTAGTGCAAATCGAAGAGAGGCTCGGTGTTGAGGCACTAGCAGTAGTTATGATGAATTTCGATAGTGATGGTAATGAAGAGTACGATAAGTTGGTAGCTGCACTCGATAGGTGTGAATATCGGTCAAAACAAAAGAAGTATGAGTTAGACATGAAGAATCGTGAGTCTCCACCAGCGAGACCATCTATTGTGGAGGCACCAAAATTGGAGCTTAAGGCTCTACCACCACATTTGAGGTATGTATTCTTAGGCAGAGATAACACTTTGCCGATCATCATTGCGGTAGATCTAAATGCGAGACAAGTAGAGTGCTTGGTGACTGTGCTAAAGAGGTTCAAGCGAGCTATTGGGTGGACTATTGCGGATATTATTAGGATTCCTCCCGGTATTTATTCCCACAAAATCTAACTCATGCCAGATCACAAATCTAGTATTAAGCACCAAAGAAGATTAAATCCACCTATGCAAGAGGTAGTTGAAAAAGAGATCATCAAGTGGTTGGATGCTGGAGTTATCTACCCCATTGCAGATAGTAGTTGGGTATGCCCTGTTCAATGTGTGCCCAAGAAAGGTGGGATTACTATGGTTCCTAATGAGAGAAACGAGCTTGTTCCGATGCGGACTACCGGAAGCTAAATGCTTGGACAGAAAAAGGCCATTTCCCTATGCCGTTCATGGATCAGATGTTGGATAGACTTGATGGAAAGGGTTGGTATTGTTTTCTTGATGGTTATTCGGGCTACAATCAGATTTCTATAGCTCCGGAGGACCAAGAGAAGACCACCTTCACTTGCCCTTATGGGACTTTCGCCTTCAAATAGATGCCCTTTGGGTTGTGCAATGCTCCAGCGACCTTCCAACGTTGTATGATGTCGATATTCTCTGATATGGTGAAGGACACTATTGAGGTATTTATGGATGATTTCTCTGTGGTAGGTGACTCTTTTGATCGATGTCTAAATTATTTGGCCGAAGTACTTAAAAGGTGTGAAGATTGCAACCTAGTGCTGAATTGGGAGAAGTGCCACTTTATGGTGAAAGAAGGGATAGTTCTAGGTCATCGAATTTCTGAAAAGGGCATTGAGGTAGATAAAGCAAAAGTTGAAGTAATATGAAAACTGCCCCCACCTATCTCTGTAAAAGGTGTGATGAGTTTTCTTGGGCATGCAGGTTTTTATAGGAGATTCATCAAAGATTTCTTAAAAATTGCACATCCTTTGTGCAAACTGCTCGAGAAGGAGTGTAAGTTCTATTTTGATGATGCTTGTCTTAGAGCATTTGGAGAGTTGAAGGAGAAGTTGGTTACTGCACCTATCATTATTTCACCGGATTGGGGACAACCGTTTGAGGTAATGTGCGATGCGAGTGGAGTGGCGCTTGGTGTAGAACTAGGACAGAGGAAAGAGAAAATTCTTCACCCTATTTACTATGCTAGAAAAACTCTAAATGTGGCCCAGAAGAATTATGCTGTGACCGAACAAGAACTTCTTGCGGTGGTTTTTGCATTCAAGAAATTTCGATTCTACTTGCTTGGTACTAAGGTCATAGTGCATATTGACCATTCTGCATTGAGGTATTTGATGGCGAAAAAGGATGCAAAACAAAGATTGATTAGATGGGTATTGTTGTTGCAAGAGTTTGATTTTGTGGTAAAAGATAGAAAGGGGACCAAAAATCAAGTTGCCGATCACTTGTCCAGATTAGAGGAAGAGGCTATGCTAAAGCTTGGAGATAGGGCTGAAATTAATGATGCTTTTCCAGATGAACAGGTATTGGTTGCTTCTCATGATTTGATTCCATGGTTCGCAGACTTTGCTAATTATTTGGCAAGCGATTTGGTGCCCCCGGTCTTGTCTTTTCACCAAAGGAGAAAGTTTATGCATAATGCTTAAAATTTTTTTTGGGATGAGCCTTAATTGTATCGTAGTTGTGCTGATGGGATTATTCGTCGCTGTGTGCCCGAGGTTGAGATGTTGAGTGTACTTGAAGCATGCCATTCATCACCTGTTGGTGGGCATCATAGTGGTATTCGGACTGCGCATAAGATTTTGCAGTGTGGGTACTACTGGCCTACCATCCCCCAAGATGCTCATGATTTCGCCAAGTCTTGTGATCGTTGCCAAAGAGAAGGAGGGATTTCAAAGAGGCAAGAGCTCCCTGTGAATCCTATATTGGTGATAAAGTTGTTTGATGTATGGGGCATTGATTTTATAGGTCCATTTGTGAGTTCATATGGGATGAAGTATATTTTTGTTGCGGTTGATTATGTATCGAAGTGGGTGGAAGCAGTTGCGCTCCCCAACGATGAAGGTAAAAGTGTCACCGCATTCTTGAAAAAGAATATCTTCTCCAGATTTGGTACACCAAGGGCTATTATTAGCGATGGAGGTTCCCTCTTTTGTAATAAGTTGTTCAAGGCGCTACTTTAGAAATACGGTGTCCGCCACAATGTAGCCACCTCTTACCATCCGTAGACTAGTGGGCAAGTTGAAGTGTCCAACAGAAGATCAAACAGATTTTGGCGAAGACTGTGAATGCTAATAGAACGAATTGGTCAAGGAAGCTTGATGATACTCTGTGGGCCTATCGCACTGCATACAAGACTCCCATAGGTATGTCTCCTTACCAACTAGTATATGGGAAATCTTGTCATTTACCGGTAGAGCTAGAGCATAAGGCTTTGTGGGCAATGAAGAAGCTAAATTTGGATTGGGGCGCCGCATCTAATCAAAGAATGAATGACTTGAATATGCTTGATGAGTTTCGCCAAAAACCTTATGAAAGTTCAGCCTTGTACAAAGAGAAGATGAAGAGGTATCATGATCAAAGAATCGAAAAGAGGGAATTTGTTGTGGGTGATCTTGTGCTTCTATTCAACTCTATGTTGTGCTTGTTTCCGGGCAAACTCAAATCCAAATGGACCGGACCATTTATGCTCACAAAAGTGCTTCCCCATGGAGCAGTTGAGCTTGAGAATAGTGACGGAACAAGGTTCATGGTTAACAGGCAAAGGATCAAGATCTATTTGGGAAACGCAGAAAGTATGCAAGAGGTTGTGGAGGCCTATCATCTTGATGAAGTCTGAGTAATCAAGATGCCTGCGTCGTGCCGCGACGTTAAATTAAGCGCTTATTGGGAGGCAACCCAATTGGTAGTGTAACTTCTTATTTTTTTGATGAGTGTCATTTTTTTTGTCTTTTTGCAGATTAGGGGAAGTCTGAGTACCTAAACAAAAAAAAAGAAAAAGGAAAAAGGAGCATGTTTGAGCTTAAGTGTGGGGTGCGTTCGACCCTTGATGAAAATAAAGAGAACATGCTACTAGCTAGGCCATGAAGCCTCGGGGAGATTTCCTAACCCTTGTTTTAAATTTTATTTGATGCTTTGGTGACATAGCATAATTTAAGTGTGGAGTGGATGAATGAATTCCTAGTTTTTACTGTTTTATTGAGTCTTTTCTTTTTTTTTTAGGATGAGTTCCTTGGCTTTTGTTTTCAGTTCTTTTCCTGAGAATAGTCCCTTTGAATCGAGTGTCTTTTATTTTTTTTGGTATACATTTTATTTTTATTTTTAATTTTTTGGAGAGAAAAGAAAAGACCCTTTTGATTTACGTGATACTTACTATTTGGGCCTAAATTTGAGTAGTACTTTCTTGTGAATGCTTGATTGCTAGTGAAATTGCAAACTTTTTGACATCTAGGTTCATGGTTGTGACTTTCTATATAGCTTATTTTATTTTGTTGTTTGTTATGATCCTGTCTCTCTTAGAAGTGGAATTGATCCATCTTGATTGATACTTGTGCCATGTGTGGTGAGAATTTGTTTATTCCATGTTTTGCATTAGTCTAGAACTTGCCTTGCATGTTATTGAAGCGAAATAAAAAGTGATGCTTTG
>JAJOOR010000503.1:0-22640 GCA_036250505.1 Solanum acaule | reverse complement strand
TGTTGCAAGTTGAACCAAGGGAGTTCAAAAGTGGCATATTTACATAGTTTCCATCCTTTACATTTTAGTCCCAATTTTTCTATTCCTATTTCTTTAAGATCCTAAGTTAGTTTATTAGGGTAGTATTGTCATTTCTATTTGTCTAGGGTTTAGTTTTGCATTGTATAAATACCTTGTATGTACTCATTTGGGGATATGAATGAAATTATCCTTAGCTTAACTTAGCCTAGTTCTTACTTTAACTTAGTTTGTAGTTTGTTTCCTTCTCGACTTCCATTCTTGCATCACATTATGAAAAAAAAAACAGTGGCATGAGCCGATATTAACAAGGAGAAAAAGAGGTTCGAGACGGAGAGGAATCATCAAGCCTTCCAGAAAATAAACACAAACAGCAACATTTGAATAGCTAAACAAGTTCCATCACTAATTCATAGTCGACACTAAATCGAAAACGATAAGAATATTCCAACGCTTAGGAGACTTGCAATAACTAACAAATAAATAGCTAACACATTAAGAAAGTAGAAAAGGTTGAACTGAGATAAGATTTACCTTTGTGAACGCAGCAAACTGAGACCGAGACGAGCAAAGAAGTAACTTTCCACGACCACAACGAGATTCCTACTCACACTAGTTGCCTCCTCTGGTTCCTAGGAGTATATTTAGTATGTATTTTAACTATTTTTGCTTAATTTGTTCTAGATATTTTCGCTCAACAAAATAATCCAAAACCCAAAAAAAAAAAAAAAATCCCCCTTTACAAATGAACATAAGAGATGTTATATAGGGAGGAATTAGGGTAGATTTTGGGGGGAAAGGAATAAAAATCGAATTCAAAAGGCCAAAATTTGAATTCAAAACTTCAAAACCTTTCACCCTTCCGGCTAAACACCTTTTCTTTGAGATTTTGACTCATTCCGAAAGGGGAAAGGAGGACAGAGGCATGCCTGCTGTACGATTTTCTGGGCTGCTGGCTCGTTTTCACAGGGGAGAAGAAGAACAGTGTAGAGGTGGGGTCGGTTTGTGTTGGATTGTTGTTGTACGTTGTGCGCTGGTGGAAAGGGTATTGTACGTAGTTGGTATATTATTGTTGAATGGTGGGCTGAGAATTGAATAACAAGGAAATGGGCCGAAAATAAGAGGGAGTGGGATCTGGAAATTGAAGGAAGAGGGGTTGAGAATTGAATTGAGTTGCTGAATCAAGCAAAATGGGCCTGGAATGGTTTAAGGAAAGAGGCCCAAAATTGGTCTTTTAATTGGTTGGGATAAATTGATAAAGAATAAATCCCTAAATAATTTTCAATCGTAACCAAATCAAATTCAATCGATGAATTTGGTCAAAACTTAAACAAGATGAATTAATATAAATTAATTATGAGCTTCTTATTTTTTAAACAAAATAAAATAATTAACTTAAGTATAAACTAATTAACTCGAAAATATGAGTATTAATTAACTAAACCAAATAACCAACTATTTCAGTAAAACTAAAATCTTTTAAAGACGATTTTTTGAATATTCATAAAATATACTAATTATACACATAATTATGTAATACATATATATTATCTAAAAATTATAAAAGGTGACAAACTATTTAGAATAACTTGCAAACTATTTTCATTTTTTTCTTTTTTGGAATTTCCTAAAACTTATTATTTTAAATCGTTTCAAATTGAAGAAGCTCGATGATTAATTTACATCGAGGAGGGTCGAAATTGGGTGTCAACAGATAACATGCAACTAGGATTTGCATATATCTGATAAGGTTGTAGCAGAATAGTAAGTATCCCTCTATTTTAAATCAGAGGCTTTATTTGAGTTTTCCTATGTATGAAATTGTCTTCGTTAAAAAGCACGTCACCTCTCAATCTGGGGCTCCTGACGCGAAATTGGATTTAGTCAGACTTCAATTAGGGTACTAGCCACCGGGTAGGAAAAAATGAATTTACTTGTCATGTTTCGCAAAATTAATTTGATTAATTTTCGGAATCAGGTTGAATTAAATTAATTCAATATTTTAAATTTTAAATTTAGATGTTCAAAAATCATACGATCAATCTTTCTCATATAAATATAATGAAAAAATATATTTTAAAATATTAATCAAAGTTTATATAACAAATAAAAATGAATGGAGAGAGAACTTCGTTTTCTTACCTATGATGATAGATCTATCGTTGATTGGCTTAGTGTAATTTATTGCAAAATTAATCACACAACTACCTCAATGTGGACAATAAAACGCCACAAATAACTTGCAATGAATTTCTCCAACCACCTAATTTAAAGCCTTGCCACCTATGTATACTTTTTTCTCCATTAATTATAAGACTTATTAGCTCTTTAATTACTTAGATAACGACTATTCTTTTATTCCATTTTATATATGGAAAAATTGAATTCCTATATAAGATAAGTTTAAAATATTTTTAGCTAGAGAACTACTGTTGCGGTCCAAATTAATGTTAGTGGTTTTGGAAGCTAAAATTGTTTTATAACAGAGATCTCGAGTTCAAATTTTAGGTGTAAACTCATATTTAGTTAATAGGAAGAGTTTTACTTCAAAGTAAAATTATCACACGTAAATTTAGATTATTCGAATCCTAAAATAGATATTGCAGATCAGATAAACAAATAATATAATATAGGTCTTGAAATATAAGATAATAAGAGTTGGATAATTTCATGTAAACCTTCTTAAATTCTCCTACGCGGGACTAGAAAATGAGCAAAAGTGGCATCTCAATCATGCAAAAAGTTAATTCAAAAAATAAATAAATTAGGAGCCTTGTGCATTAAACTCTGATTATTCGAAGAGTTCAAGAAATGACAAGATCATAAAGATCTATTTATGTAGTCATATTTTATATTTCTACAAAAATTATTTTCATAACTCAAATTTATACTGACCTGCTGATCACACATCAACAATTAATTAGCACACAGTACTTCATTCCTTAATATTTTTGTCATGATGAAAGATTTTGAAAGTTTTGAATACTGTCCAAATCGTGAGGGAAAAAACTTCTATATCACACAGCAAGAAAAAAAAACATTAAAGCAATAAAAAATAAGAATAGACAAAGCCACTTAGCAATTTTTTTATTTTTTTTATTTTTGTCAAAAAGAAGTAAATAGCATATAACAAAAAAGTTTTTTCTTTCAAACAATACTTCCTCTATTTTCACTTTATATTAAAATATTTATGATACTCATCATTAAACTAGATAAATTTTATTAAATATTTTGGTGATTATACAAATTATAAGTTAGATATTCATAACTTCTTAAAAATTGAGCGAATTAAGTTATTAGGATCCCATTGACGTCAACCTAATAACATTTGAGTGAGTCATCATTTATCAACTCACTCTATTTAGTTTTAATCGGCTCAAATACAATTCAACTCGCTCATTTCACAACCCTATCATCTATCAACATATGCACCTATTTAGTATAGCATGAGATATATATATATATATAAATTATTGCTAGTTTATTACTCCCTCCGTTCACTTTTAATTAATTGTCACGGGTTTCTTTTTTAGAGTCAAACGATAAGAACTTTGACTAGCATTTTACGATTTATTTTTTCATCATATTGATATGCAAAAAAAATTGCAATTTATAGATATTTTCGTATAGTTTTTGAATATCTAATTTTTTGTTTAAATATCGAATTAATATAATCTAATTTATCTTTGAAAATTAGTCAAATTGATTTTCAAAAAGCGCAACATGACAATTAAAAGTGGACCGAGGGAGTATCTCACACAACAATATCCTATATAACCATCCTCTACATAATCAAGAACATCCCATATTGTCTACAAGCTCCTCTACTCCCACTTAGAAAAATAGTAATTCCAAAAATGGTGTCTTCAAAATTAGAAGATGGTCTAATTTACAACATAAAATTATCCTCAGTTGGACCAGCTAGAGTAACAGGACAAGATGTTGTTTATGAGCCAAGTAACATGGATTTGTCCATGAAATTACATTATTTAAGAGGAATTTATTACTTTGATAGCCAAACATTTCAAGATGTCACAATTTATAAAATAAAAGAACCAATATTTATTTGGTTCAATTATTTTTATATGACTAATGGTAGGTTTAGAAGGGCAGAATCAGGGAGACCTTATATTAAATGTAATGATTGTGGTGCTAGGTTTATTGAAGCACAATGTGATAAAACCTTGGAAGAATGGCTAGAAATGAAAGATACTTCACTTGAGAAATTACTTGTTTCTAATCAAGTTCTTGGTCCTGAATTGTCTTTCTCACCTCCAGTCCTCATACAGGTATACTCTATATATGTTTTTTTTCAAATCATTATTTATCTGAAGTTACTGACTCAATTAATTCAAATTCATGTCGAATAAGCTCATTAAAAGGATATATACTGATAAAGTATTTCCTATCAAGAAGTTATCCATTTTCATGTCTCGAGTATTATGTTTCACTTTTTACTCTTGCTTGGAGGAAGGGAAAGGGGGTATGATGTGTTGGATATGTTTACTAAGAAAATAATAAAACGCTTCTTATCAAGAGGTTTTTCATTCTGTTCTAAAGTGAGGAAAGAGAGATGGTTTTAGGGGTGAGGGCCTGTATGATTAGAATTTTAGAGAATTTTCTTTAAGAAAAATTCTAGGGCTCCAATGAAATTCAAATCGAACAAAAAAAATTGACTTAGGACGGATTTTTGAAATGAAGTTTGAATTTCCTTTAATGTCTGAGCTATTCACGAAATATGAGAAGTAGGTGATTAATCATCAGTCTTCATGTTTAAGTTAATTGTTAATCGATTAATTTAAAAATTCATACTTCGAAACTATCAGTAAATAGAATAAAGTGTTGTATATCATCAATTTATTTGTCTTATTTTTTAATGCTTGAATTTAGGGGTGTCAAATGGACGGGTTGGGTTGAAATTGGAGATATTAAAATGGGTTGAGATAGAAATCAGGTTGGGTCTTGACCCACCCAAGTTTACTTTGGGCTCAAATGAATTGGGTTCGAATGGGCTAAAAAACGGGTTGGGTTTTGACCCGATTAATCTCAATAACTTTAACATAGTGATATTTAACTTTTATAATCACAATTCGAACTTCCGCTCAAGATTTTTTTTTAAAAAAAGTAACAAATGGATAGATAAATCCTAAAAGATGTTAAATAGATAATAATTCATGCCTTTAATATAGGAACATATCTTAGTAAAGTGTTTTAAAACGGGTTGAAATTGGAGATTGAATAGGACTCAATTGAGGATTCTCTTAAAATGTGTTAGGCTTGAATGTGTTGAGATTGAACCCAATTCAAATTATCTTGAGCCCTACCCTTAAAATTCTGGACGGATTAGATGGATTACCTATGTTTGAGTTCATTTTTTATACCCCTACTTGAACTCAATACCTTTTGTGCTAGATGAAGAGTCTATCAATCCAGATTTGCATCAGAAACAATTCAATAAATAAGATAAAGTGTTTTTACTAAGGCTTTTTTTTCATTTTTAATTCTTTAACCTTGTACTTTTTGCTAAAAATAAAATTCCAAATATTCCACAACACCCGTGATTCTATACCTTAACTCTTTAATAACTGCAAATAAATACTCCCTTTGTCCCATTTTATATGTCATCTCTTTCTATAAATAGCTAGACCACAATACTTGTCATTTTATAAAATTTATGCATATTTTGCCTATTATATCCTTGATAGAATAGTTAATTAATTTTGTTATTTGTTAATAAAGTTGACTTAAGAAAACATTAAATAAAGGTAGAAGGGTAAAGCTAATCATTTTTTAATGCAAGTGCAAAGTAAAAATGTGACATATAGAATGGGACGGAGGAAATATATAATAATTAATTGACCACCCAAGTAGTTGCAATATTTCTCTATCATATTAAAGATTGTATGGTCGTGGCAGACATTCCTTCAATATTTCAATTAGTTGAGGCAGTTAAGTAATAAATGTACCTATGAATTTCTTCTCACAATTTCAAATTATATAAGT
The DNA here is from genome assembly GCA_036250505.1 of Solanum acaule. Taxonomy (NCBI): domain Eukaryota; kingdom Viridiplantae; phylum Streptophyta; class Magnoliopsida; order Solanales; family Solanaceae; genus Solanum; species Solanum acaule. The sequence goes on along the minus strand of JAJOOR010000503.1, from coordinate 16,619 downwards.
ACTGTGTTTCTCATTTAAAGACAAATATTAATTAGGATCATTACTATTTTATTCTTATTTATGTCTTAAAATATAATTTCTTTCGTTAAATGTTACCTTATTTATGTGTTAAAGATTTCATAGTTGAAATGTTTGTAATCTTCAGAACTATTACTACTAAGGAAAATTGAAAACAAATTTAATTTTATCTTAATCTTCTAAATAATAAACTAATTAGAAGAAACTTTTTTCTAAAATCATGACATATAATTTGAGACGCTAATAATATCAATAAAAAATAAATAGAAAAGAGATGACTCTCCATGTATTTTATTTTATTTTTGACTAAGTTACTATAGTTGGTTGTCTATTAAATTTTCTTGTTTTGGTTGGAGAAAGTGACTGAGTTTGATAGGCAGAGGTGAAGGATTGAACATTAATTCTAAGTCATGGCATACATATTTCACAAACTTATTTATTTTTAATATTTTAAATAAACATATTAGATTAAAAATACATATAAGATTCATTAAATTTGTTTAAAATTCAAGTCAACAATTGTAGGAGGAATGATGTCATAGGCATAATATCATTTATATGTAGATAAAAAATAAAACTTTCTGAGTCAAAAAAAGTCCTTATTTATGGAAAAGCATATCATATAATGTCTCATGTCCACATTATTGTAATCACTAATCACTATATGTGCTTCGTTCTCTTCAATCTTTTCAATGATTACTTTTTATGAAGTCACATGGAAGATAGTTCATGGTTCTCATTGAAATTTTTTAGGCTTCTTTAGCGATTGTGAAATCACCAGATGAATTGTTGAGCCATAGATAAGATTCAGATGTGCGTGTTGCTTCACTCTGATTCTTGATAATGAAATATCGTCTCTAATTATATAAATTTCTTGCATAACCTTTTCCTCCATCTTATATATCTTTTTAATTATTGGTTTCTACACTCTCTTTTTTTCAATTTTTCTTGTTGGTAATTAATAGTTGACTCATTTATATCTTGGGCTATTTATGTAGCATACCAAATTCAAATGTGGTGGAATTTCATTGGGCCTAAGTTGGGCCCATGTACTTGGAGATGTATTTTCAGCAACTGAATTTTGGAACTTTTTGGGTAAAGTAGTTGGTGGATACCAACCGCCCCGGCCCCTTAACTTGGCCCATTCATTAACCAAAGCAAATTCAACCCAAACCCTACAAAAAATTGTGGAGGATCCACTTTCCATAAAACGGGTCGACCCGGTTGAAGATCATTGGATTGCTAATGCAAGTTGCAAGTTGGAGTCGTTTTCGATCCATGTTAGTGCATCCAAATTGGCCCACTTACAATCAAGAATAGGCATTCAAAGCCCATTTGAATCACTATGTGCTATTATTTGGCAGTCTATTTCAAGAATTAGAGATGGACCTGGCCCAAAAGTCGTGACCATTTGCAAAAAAAGTGAAGAAAAGAAAGAGGGCCTTATAGGAAACACTCAAGTAATTGGTGTGGTTAAGGTTGATGACTCAATTAGAGAAGCTAATCCTAGTGAATTAGCAAGGTTTATTAAAAATGAGATCATTGACGAGCGATTAAAAATCGATGAGGCCATCGAGAAAGATCATGGAGTGTCAGATGTCATTGTGTACGGAGCAAATTTGACTTTCGTGAGCCTGGAAGGTGTTGATCTCTATGGATTCGATTGGAAGGGACATAGGCCGAAGAATGTAAGTTACTTTATCGATGGAGTAGGCGATGCAGGGACCGTGCTGGTGCTTCCGGACAGGCCAAATGATTCTGAAGGAAGGATTGTGACCATGACTTTGCCTGAGGATGAGATAATGAAATTGAAAAATGAGCTAAACAACGAATGGTCTATTGCTTGAACAAGAACATGTCCAGTATAATCAGATAGGTGGAATCTCGAAATAGCCTATTGCTTGAAATAAAAAGTATTTGTTTCAATTCTTGTTTCATAGTTTAAGTAATTTGGTGTAATTGTGGTGTTGGTTTGTTACATTACTAAAGTTGGGCTTTAGAACTTGTTTTTATTTGAGCTATTGAAATAATAACTTTGTCTTTTCTTTATTAGAATCTAAATATTGTCAGCAATAGGTTTAAAAAAAATGAGAGAATCAAATTTGTATATTATTTCTTTTTCACATCAAAGTGAAATAATATATAAATTTTCAATTTCAAGTAGGCAGAAAGAAAGATAAATTCCAAGTACTAATAACTATACTTGTATTTTATAAATGGAAGTAACAACTTTTAATTATACTCATACATCAACTTATATAGCAATAATATAAAACTCAAACTCATGAGTACTAATTAAAATAAACTCTAATACTTTTTGGATTAATTAACATTATTTTTCTATAATAAACTGTCATTAGTGACATTTTGCTTCACATGCAGCAAGAGAAGGATAGCATGCTTTTGTAGCTGTTGCACAACACCATTTGCCTGGTTGACCAGGAATTTGAAGGCATAAATCAATTTTATCTTCTACTTCAACGTTCATACCTTCATCACCTGTATTTCATGAAATTCAATTATAAGAATATAAAATTTTATAATAACATAAAAAGTGAAATTAACATTTAAAACAAGACATGTTACATGTTGTTCATTATATGTTTTTATTATTAATTTTAATAATAAAAAATATTAAATCTAATAGGAAAAAATGTGGACTTACAATGATGAAGAGCCAACAAGGAAAACAAAACCAAGAAAAACAACAAAACTGATTGAAGGGAGAACTTTGTAAAGGCCATTGAAAAATATATTTTTAAGATTGAAAAATATATTTTTAAGATTGAAAAATGTATTTTTTTTAAAGTGCTCAAAAGTCTAAAAATTGTGCTAAATACTTGTGAAATTCTCTCAAATATATAGCCCTATGAAAGTACTTGATTGTGATAATTAAGGAATGATTTTGCCCCAAAAGCCTGATATGGTATATACAAATATAGTATTTCTACTAGTATCTATTTTCTCAATAATGATTTTACCTTATTTGTTGACTATAAAATTGGGGGAAAAAAACAAATATATTCAACTCATTTAGTCCTCTACACATTCATTCCTCCTTATTGCCATTTGTTTTTATTCCTAAAATGTTTTTATAAAACAAAATTATTTTCTTGTCTTTTTTCTTTTTTGTACTTGGTGCATGAATATGTTTAGCCTAATTAGTTTGATAAAAAAATTATAGCCTGAAAATCATTTATATCTCTTACCTTTACGGTAAAACCTCATTGAATTAATATTCGATTAATTAATAAACTCTCTAAGATAATATTTTCCTCCGGTCCCAAATTGGGTCAATGAAAAAAATTACTCATTTCGATAAGATAATAAAATAATATATTTTCAGAAGACCTCTATATTAGTATATGATTCCATTAATATTATAAATTAATAATTCGTTAAAAGTACATATATATATCTAAGATAATTTGGTGAAACATGATTCTATTGTCTTATATTTTTTGTTAAAATTTAAATCTTATTGAAGCTCATCTCTAACTTTTCTTATTGCATCCAAAAAATTCGGTGTTGTCTTTTCGATCTGCACCATAAAATTGTGAACAGTGTTAAATGTGAAGTATTTCCTTACTCGTAACCGGTTCCATATGTATTGTATCTTCTACTTTATCATCAACATTATTTTGTTCTATGATATCCATAATTTCTTCTAAGCTCTGGACTTCTGAACATGTATCATTATGGGTCATGTTTATGAAGGTGTTTGAGGGTTCGAGTCTCACTATCTATTCCTCTATTACTTTTCAAATAATAGCTAAAACTCATAACAAATTCGAAAAACTAGTCATCTCAACTAATTTTTACTTATATGTTTGTTTAGGCGCAACGATGAAAATAGCATCGATGAGCCATTAAATATTGGAAATAGTTTTAGACAAAGTTCCTCCATTTATAAACACATAACAAATTAACTCCAAAAAAACGTTGTTGGAAATTTGGAATATCCAAAGGATCGACAAGTGAATCATACAAGAATGATATATTCATGAGGTTCAAAGTTCGAGAGTTCATACCTTTATAAGTTTTTTCGTATTTTAAAAGGTCGAAAATTTTATACCAAAAAAAAATTGTGCATTCAAGTGTGGCTATTCCCTTATTACACGTTAAATGGTGGCTAAAAACTCATATTAAATCAGATATATGAATTTAAAGAATATATCAATAACGGAAAATGAACTTTCTTAATGATAATAAGTTCTTTTATTTAATTAAATAATTAATACATCAACTTAATTAACTAGTAACATGAAACTCACACGTTTTAATTGAGAAAAATCATAATGCTTTCTCAAATTAATTAACATAATTATTTTTTTGAAAAATTTCATTTATGACAATGAGCATGACATTGGGGTAGAGAAACATAGCCACATGCCGGTGGATTGTTCGTATGGCAACACCATTTGGGTGGCTCACCGTGACTCAAAAACGAGATACATACATCAATGTTAAGTTCTGATAAGTTTGTACTTTTATTACTTACATTTTTTTTAAAAACAAGAAAATATCACTATTTGTTTCTATACAATAACAAAAGTTCTTATACTATCAGATAATAATAATAATAATAATAATAATAATAATAATAATAATAAATAATAATAATATATAAATAATAATAATAATAATAATAAAGTATAAGTATATAAGAAAAATGTATATGGACATATAATGATGAAGAGCAAATATAGAGAAAAAAACCATTGAAAGCAACAAAATAGATTGAATGGAAAATTTTGTAGAGGCCATTGAAGATAAATATGCTTTAATGTTCTTAAGTCTAAAAATAGTGAGAAATACTTATATTAATGAAATTTTCCCCAATATATAGCCTATAAATGTACTTCATTTTGGTAACCAACACAGATTAATAATTGATTTACCAAAGTAGTTTTAGTCTATGTATGTATTATAAAAAAATCTATGCACAATAGATATTTTATCAATTTTTGATAATTTTTCCGTATTTGTCCAACATGAAAATAACATCAATAAACCCCTAAATATTGGAAATATTTTGGTAACCCATAATTTTTTTTGGTCACAAATGAATTAGCTTTTGCGTCGAGAGAGAAATACTAATATATAAATGTTCAACTTCAAATCGATAGAGAAATGTAAGATAAATATACGAAATTAGACTATATAATATCAATAGCTGAAATTGAATTTTATTAAGGTTATAATCAAAGTTGTTTTTATTTTAGTAATACATCAATATAATTAGTAACATGAAACTCATGAGTACTAATTGAGGATAAAACTATTAATGTTTTCTCGAATTAATAATATTATATTTTACTTAAAAAATTATCATAATTAGTGACAATTATCCTGACATATTTGGTTAGTATCATAGCATTCTGAAATTGCTGGGCAACACCATATGGGTACTGGATTGCCTTGCTCATGAACTGGGATGCATTGATAGGTTGCCGCGTCTGATTTCACATTTATATCTTCATCACCTGTATTTCATGAAATTCAATTATAAGAGTATATAAAATTTTATAATAACATTAAAAAGTGAAAATAACATTTAAAACAAGACATGTTAATAGGGAAAAATGTGGACTTACAATGATGAAGAGCCAACAAGGAAAACAAAACCAAGCAAAATAGCAAAACTGATTGAAGGGGGAACTTTGTAAAGGCCATTGAAAAATATATTTTTAAGATTGAAAAATATATTTTTCAAGTGCTCAAGAGTCTAAAAATTGTGAGAAATACTTATGAAATTCTCTCAAATATATAGACTTATGAAAGTACTTGATTTTGATAATTAAGGAAAACTAATGATTAATTTAAAATTGTTTCTTCTTGGTCTATATATTAATAATGATTTTACCTAAAAAGGCTGATATGGTATATATATATATATATATACCAATCTAGTATTTCTACTAGTATATATCTATTTCTTGTTGACTATAAAATTGGGAAAAAATTAAATATATTCAACTCACTTATTCCTCACCACTATAATTTATTGTATTTCTAAAATAACTCTTTTTGTTTTTCTTTACTATTTACTTATTATCATTTATTTGATTTACTAATATTTCTTTACCATTTCCTTTTATTACTTGTGTGTGAATATGTGAAATTTTACCCAAAAAAATAAAATAAAATGTGAAATGTATCCTACACATTCATTCCTCCTTATTGCCATTTGTTTTTATTCCTAAAATGTTTGTTTAAAACAAAATTATATTCCTGTCTTTTTCTTTTTGGTACTTGGTACATGAATTTGTTTAGTCTAATTAGTTTGATAAAAAAAAATTATAGGGCGAAAACCGTTTAGACCTCTTAATTTTATTTTAAAAATTAAATTTATCTTTCAATCTGAGATAAATAGTCATTCTCCTTATATGATCTTTTATTTTTTGTAGACTAAAAATTAAAGTGACACTCATAAGTCATATTTTTGAATGACAAACAAGTGGTGTGCCCATTATTCCTATTTAAGGCAGATTCACCTCGGGTCATGTTTATACAGATGTTTGAGAATTCGAGTCTCACTATCTATTTCTCCATTACTCTTCAAATGGTAGCTAAAACTAATAATAGACTCGAAAACTAGTCTTCCCTACTAATTTTTACTTATGTGTTTGCTTAGGTGCAACAATAAGGATATCATCGATAAGCTCATAAATATTGAAAATAGTTTTGGACAAAGTTCCTCCATTTATAAACACATGAGAATAAATTGACTCCAAAAAACGATGTTGGAATCCAAAGAATTGACAAGTGAATTACAAGAAATGATATATTTATGAGTTTAAAGTTTATAAGTTTTTCCATATTTTAAATATATAGGGATCATTTTATTTTTTTAAAAAGGAATTATGCATTCAAGTGTGGCTATTCTCTTATTACTTTTTAAATGGTGGCGAAAAACTCATAGTAAATCAGATATATGAATTTAAAGTATATATCGATAACTGAAACTGAGCTTTCTTAATAATAATCAAGTTCTTTTATTTAAATAAATAATTAATACATCAACGTAATTAACTAGTAACATGAAACTCACACGTTCTAATTGAGAAAAATCATAATGCTTTCGCAAATTAATTAACATAATTATTTTTTGAAAATTTTCATTTATGACAATGAGCATGACATTCTTTTAGAGAAACATAGCCACATGTGGGTGGATTGTTCGTATGGCAACACCATTTGGGTGGGTCACCAGGACTCAAAAGCGGAATGCATACATCGGTATTAAGTTCTGACATAACTCTCGTACTTTCATCACCTGCATTTTTTTTAAAACAAAAAAATATCTCGATTAGTTTCTATACAATAACAAAAGTTCTTATACTATCAGATCGATTACTAAAATATAACAATTACATGCATGTAACCATTCATAAAACGAAGAATTATAATTTCACGTTATTAAATTATTTGTTGCGCATAATGACGATAATAATAATAAGCATATATAAAAAAAATGAATTTGGACATACAATGATGAAGAGCAAATATAGAGAACAAAACCATTGAAAGCAACAAAATTGATTGAATGGAAAATTTTGTAGAGGCCATTGAAGATAAATATGCTTTAATGTTCTAAAGTCTAAAAATAGTGAGAAATACTTATATTATGAAAATTTCCCACATATATATAGCCTATAAAAGTACTTCATTTTGGTAACTAACACAAATAAATAATTGATTTACCAAATTAGTTTTAGTCTATATATATGTGGTAAAAAAAATATACGCACAAGAGATATTTTCTCAAATTTTGATAATTTTTCCTTATTTGTCCAACGGATAAATGTGGTAAAACCAAGTATCAATCTTATTATAATGAAAGAGCAAGGTACTCTTTTATAGATACAAAAATAGGAACAATCGATGCAGTTAACTCCTACTAGAACATAAATTCTATACCTAGAAGAGTCCTATACGATACAAACTATATATCAAATTTTGATAATTCAAAATTCAAATTAATGCATATCTATAACTAACTACAAAGTACGCTATTTAACATCAATTAACCCATAAATATTTTGGTAACCCATATTTTTTTGGTTGCAAATGAATAAGCTTTTGCGTCGAGAGAGAAGCACAAGAGTATAAAATGTTCAACTTCAAATTGATAGAGAAAATGTAAGATACATATGATATAAATATACAAAATTAGAGTATATACTATCGATAGCTGAAAATTGAACTTTATTAACGTTATAGTTATCAAGTTATTTTTGTTTTAGTAATACATCAACAAAATTAGTAACATGAAACTCATGAGTACTAATTGAGGAAATTCATAATGCTTTGTCGAATTAATAATATTATATTTTACTCGAAAAGTTATCATAATTAGTGACAATTATTATGACATGTTTGGTTAGTATCATAGCATTCTATATTTGCTGGGCAACACCATATGGGTACTGGATTGCTTTGCTCATGAATTGGGATGCACTGATCGGGTGCCGCGTCTGCTTTAACTTGGGTATTTTCATCACCTGTATTTCATGAAATAAGAATGAATATCATTATTCGATTAATTTTATACATTAACAAAATATGTAAAAAATAAATCTCATATTACCCAAAAGTATACTTTTTGTATGTAATAATAATAATAATAATAATAATAATAATAATAATAATAATAATAATAATAATAATAATAATAATAATAATAATAATAATAATAATAATAATATAAGTATAAAGAAATAAATATATTTGAGCATACATTGATGGAGAGCTAATAAAGAAAACGAAACCAAAAAAATTAGCAAAATTGATCCAATGGAGAATTTAATAGAGGCCATTGAACATATATATATGATTTAGTGCTCACTGATAAAAAAAAGAAAGAAATACATATGAAATTCTCACAAATATATAGTTCTATCGACGTATATAATTTTAATAATGGACATAAACTTATGATTAACTTACCAAGCTTTATTACCTAATTTTCATCTAGAGACACAATATTTAAAATTTCAACTACTTATCTTTTACATGTTTTAGATATGATAATTACAATATTCTCATCTCAATATAATAGAAGACATTAGCTTACTTTTTATAAAATTTTAAAAATAAAATTCCAAAAGTTAAATACAAAATTAATATTCCCCTAGTTGATTTTTTTTCTTTATTTAAAGCATGACGTCGTTTATGTTCTTGAAAATTTTGATTCGTAAAAATAATAAGAATGATTAATTAGAACTTGTTTTGTATTTACTTTTGACTTATAAGTCAAAAAATTTAACTTACGACTTTTGATTTATTTTTATTATTATAGCTTAAAATCAGGTGCTTAAAAGCTATTTTCAGATTAAAAGCACATAAAACAAGTTAATCCAAACAGACTTTTAATTAATATGGTTCTTGACGTTACAAAACTACATACAACTAAGGACATTATATTTCTTCATATACAACTCAAAGGAAAGGAGAGCTTTGCGGAAGCTTAAAAAAGAATTGAGTAAGCTCTTGCCTAAGAGAAGAATTTAATAAAACGGAGATCAGAAATTTTCCGATCAAACAAATATAATAAGTCACTTAGCTTAGACAAAAAACTTATATCCTTACTTGAATTAACAAAGAAAAATCACAAAAGATTGTAAGTCATTTTAATCAAATTGAAACTTCAAAATCATTTTATTAAACTCTTGGAAATGATGAAGAATCACTAATACAAGTCACATAATTTATCATTAATGACAATTATTTTGACAATTTTGTAGAGAAAGATAGTCACAATTGAGTGGTTTGACCAACGTGCAACACCAATGGGGTGGTTCACCAGGAACCACAAGTTGGTCGCATACATCGTTTGCATCAAGTATCGCGCTTTCATCACCTGCATTTTGTAAAATACAATAACATATAGATTAGCTAATTAGCTTTCATATACTGACATTACTATGTTAAAAACAATTCTTATACTATCGAATCACCTAAATAATAATATCATATTTTTTTACGAATTTTACATTGAAAATCTCAATAATTTATACTAAACATACATTGATGGAGATTCACAAGAGAAAACAAAACCACACAAAGCAGCAAAATTGGCTGAAGGGAGGATTTTGTAGAGGCCATTGAAAATATGTGATTTAGTGCTCAAAAATCAATAGATAATGAAAAATGCTTAAGAATTGTTTCAAATATATAGACTTTTAAAAGTACTCGATTTTGATAAGTGACAAAAATTAATGATTAGTTTACCAAATTTTATTTCCTTATTTTTTTTAATATAGAGACACAATATTGAAAATCATATTTACTTACCTTTTTTCATGTTTTAAATGGACACCCCCTTATTATGAAATTACAGTCTCAGTACAAAAATGGATATTGGTTAAATTACTTTCTATAAAATTTAATTAATGGATTTGACTACATGTTTGAACCTTATCACCCTTCAAGAGAGTCAAACTTAGGTAAAATGTAATCTTCGATCATCTAGTTTACCAACATGATTGAAGACCGAAGTCCGAAGTATAGACTTTGACTGTATATATTATTATGTATAGATATATATAGTATATGTATATATATTATAGATATATAGTATGTGTATATGTTACATGTAGACTCAGAGACGTATGCAGGAGGGGGTCACCGGGTTCACATGAACCCATACTCCCCTCCTGAAATCATATATAGTAGTGTTATATTTTTAATTTTTTTGTTAAATATAGATGTGTGAACCCACAATCGAAGTATCATATAATGGAATGATGATTGGGTGCACTTCTCAGTGACATTAGAAATTTGAATTTTGTATCTATCTTGTACTATTTTTCTTTTTAAAATTAGGTAACACCTCTCTAAGTGGTTATTGGTAGCATTTTTGGCGTTATAATTAATTAATCATTTCAATTTTGGACCTATAGATTTAAAATTTTAACTGTTTGCAACGATATGAAACTAAGTGTCAAACCAATTAGATTCACCATTTCACAATAGGGCATTGTGCACCCATCATTCCAAAATCCTGGATACGCCTCTGAATTGTAGTATATGTATATACTTGTATAAAGTATTCATTATTTATACACTACGTACATATTTTGTAATTAAATAGCCAAAAACATTGGGCTATAATTTCCCTTTTATTCTTTAGGAAAGCATGCATTAACTTCTGATTGGAAACAACTATGACTCCAAGAAAGGATACGCTCGCGAAAACAATAACATCATCAATATGAATTATATAATAAACTTGAATGCCTATCAATCGGTATTCTATATGATGTGATATTAGTAGTTTTATCTGCTAGTAAGAGAAACTGCGGTGAATGAGAAAGGTTTGTTGGACACCCAACAGCCCATAGGCCGTGTAGTGCTGGATTGGGTTAGCATTTTGAAGGTCCTCAAATGAGAAGTTGGGCCAATAATTTATACAGCCCATGTAGACTGGGCTGACTTAAGTTGAATTGACCCATATTGACGGCTCTAAGTCCCAATACTATTATGAAGAGAAAGCCACTATCACTCTTCCTTATGTTTGAAAAACAACTGCACATGAATAGAAAAGTCTCTCTATTTGCATCAATCATTGCCAAAACAAAGAACGCGATTGACACAAATTCAACATACGAATGTAGAAACCATGTAAATAGCTCGAGAAATAATAGCGCGATATGGTTAAAATAGCAACTTGATTCAAATAACTCTATGTACAAACAGTTACCTATATTTGGTTAGCACTTACACAGTTGTTACACTACTTATAACATCAATGCTAACCAAACACTTCCAATTATCTAATATACAAGCTATATATTAAAACTATATAACAAGGATTATTCGTTATAACGATGTTTCATTCCTTTGTCTACGCATACGTGCACCCCATGACATATTGTTACCAGAGTCCTTGTGTGTGTTTCTTCTTTTCAACTCAGATAGCTGAGAATGCCAACGATTCTTCCATTCACCGGTGTCCTCCATTGACTAAATGCATATAAGAAAATCATATCAGTGAAGAAAATAGAAGATATCAAGATAGAATTCGCGGATATATCACTGTACAACAACAAAAAAAACCAATTATATGGATGCAAAAGCTGCGATTCTCTAAACAAACGATATATTTTCAGTAGCAGAGGCAGTATAAAGTTGTAGAGATACACTGAGAAGTATATGGCATTTCAACAATACTAACTCCATGTTCTATGAGTGATCCTTACTCGTAGCAAAGTTAGGATCTTCACTAAAGAATTCAGAATATAAAAAGTAAAGACACAAAGAAGTCAAGGGATTCAACGTCTACTATACACACATTTAAAAAAAAATTGATCTTGGGCAACCCCCTTGCGCCTTGCTAGCTCCGGCCTTGATTCTTACAATTCTTTCAAATCAAATATCAGCCAAACACTAGTATTCCATCCATCCCAGACCTTGTTGTCAACCTTTTCACTCACATAACTATATCCTAATATGTTCTGCACAAAAGTATTAAGCATACCAAATTCTAGAGGAAAAAAGAATTAAAATAGCATAGTATTGTCAACCTATGTTGCTCAGACTCCTCAAAAATGTCAACAACTGCATGTCGGATTCTCCAAAAGTAGTATGTACGACATCGAAAGTGAAGAGTCCAAACAACTTAGTTGTCAACGATCACAATAAAGAAAAATTGCCCTCAAATTAGACACCAAACATATAAACACACACAAATTAGGTGACTAAAACAAGATAATTAAACAAACCCCATTTGATTTCAACCTAAAAAAACACCACTACCACAAATTTTTACACACATAAAAAAACTTTAATTCACCCCATAGTATTATTACTTAAACTCGCCCTCACCTAACAATATTCACATTCAGACACATCAACTCGTCTCAATTGAACACTCCAATTTACAAAATAATTATCTACACACTTCCAAAAATTTATGTGTCACATCAACACCAGTATCCACGAGACACAACAAGGATGAGTTAGAGTGTTAAGTTATCAATTAACTCAAAGTTAAAATGTTTAATACAATAATTTACAAATTTTAAAAACACAAACTTTAATTCACCCAAATATCCAAAAAATTATCAAAAAATAAATAAAAAACCAACCTCATCATTTTGGCACTTTCTACGAGGAGAGAATGCAAAGTGAAGACCTTTAGACATATCTTTATCATACATATCTCTTGATTTAGGATCCGATAATGTCTCATAAGCTTCTTGAACCCGAATAAACCTTTGGGTATTTTCTTCGACCCGACCCGGAGGTGAAACATCTGGGTGGTACTTTCTTGCTAATTGTTTATACGCTTGTTTGATTTCTAATAAAGAAACAGTTTCTTGAATACCCAAAAGCTCATAAAAGCTTTTTGATTCAGTAATTTCTATCACATTGTTGTTAAGTTTTGAATGAACTCTCAAAGACCCTTTTTGAGTTCTTGAAAATTGTGGATATGATGGGGAAAATAGTACACGATCTATTGGGGTTCTTAGATACATTTTTTTTTCTTGTGGAATTTGATTGAAGTGTGAAGGTTTTTAGGTGTGTATATATATAAGAAAAAGGCAAGTGGAGTATTTCGATACGTTCGATTTGGTTTTAATTTTGACGTAACAGTATGTTGAATGTATTATAAATATATACGATGAAAAGTTAAAATTGAAGCATTAAACTTGGAGAATAGGGGGCGCGACATACCGAAAATTACACCATTAATATAATATATATGTTAGACTCTGTTTGCTAGTTCATGTGTTTACTTCGTCATAGTTTGACCCCTTAATAAATTTCATAACTTCACTACTAGAAGCGTGTATTGAGAAATCAATATAGTTTCACATGTGAAATTTAAGACGGATGAAATTTTCACATATTTTATTTGAGAGATTGGAGTTTTTACCATAGTGAAAGGTATTTATGTCGTTTTAACTATTTTCAATTTAAAATAAATTAGTGGCTAATTCACAACCTATTAGGGAGCCATAGTAGTAATGAGTTTTAGTTGAAGACGGATAAAGTACCTTAATTTGATGAGTTAATTGATTTTTAAGATTTTTATCATTAAACTTCATTATATTTTCAATATTTCCGAAGGTTTTCGTTTATATACTATTATGTTTCACTTAAAAAATATCAGATTTAGATGAACTCATTATCAAAAAAACCAAATGTGATTAGGCTTATTGAGTTTGATACACCAACAATTTGATATTTGTGAGTCAAACAATTTTGTTGAGCTTCTAGAGATTCAAAAAGTTTGCTCACTTTCTACCATCTTACTTAAAATTTGTGAATTAATCATAATTACAAGGAATATACGATAAAATTCCTCATTACAATTATTTCATGAGAAAGTCTCCCTAAAAACGACTTCGACACAATTATTGAGAGAGATGGAAAAAGTTTCAAGCTTTCCTTGTCTATTAAAATGAATTTACCTCAAAGTCTTCATTTTGGGAACGTCTAGTACTAAAGTCATTGAATAAGTAAGTCGCCACGTTACTTTTGCCCCACATACGAAAAAGAAGTATATTAATGCACTTTTGCACCAAATGACAACTTGTAAGTTGTACCTAAATTTGTTTGTAGATAATGATTTTGACATGAACCTAAAGTTGCCAAAGATTGGATACTCTTTCTACGTGGATGGATAAGTTGTCACTCCTCCAAATTGCAAAAATAGAAAATCAGAGATAAAAGCTGTACATTGATAATGAACTTTATGGCAATGTACACCTTAGTTTTGGATAAGATCATAATTTTTATGAGATGATATTTCTCATTTCGATGGTGTAAAAAGTACAAAATTATGATCGTATCCTATATTTATTTCATAGAATTGATAAGTACAGACATTGTAGGTACGTACACAAAGCCTTACCTTATCTAAGTGTTGAATTTAAAATTACATGGTGCAATTGATTCAAATTACAAGGGTATTTAGCGTAATTTACCCTATTTCAACATAATCACAATCGAACAACGACTAATTCAAATGGTATTAGTGGTTACTGGTGAACTGTTTTTCGATTTATGTAAACAAATTGTTACAATTAAATTGTTTATATGACTAATAAGTAGAACAGAAGTTTTAACGGTTGATTGAAAATGATAACACCTACAGCTCCGTTAATTTTTTTCTTGACCTCAAACCTTCTGATGATACAATGTTCGTTCAAAATCTTTTACATGCATTCATAACTCAGCTTCAGATAACTCTATTGCACACCCAAAAATAGAGAAATCCAGAAAATAAGTAGAGCAAGACTCATAAAGCATATCAAATAATAAGAAAAACTAAACAAAAAATAATAGATTCCTCGTTATATACATACCATAAGTTTATGGAATGTGCATTCTTGGTGAGCTAGCACAAAGCGTATAGCGAATAGAATGGGATGTTTGTCAAACAAGAGTCCACAGAACCACACCAAACAACAGGGGATAGACAAATCAAAACAAAAGTATAGTTTGCTTCTGGAGATAATTTAATCAGTTCATAAGACACAAACATCTTTCAGATCCAGGGATGAGAACACTAGGCAAATTTCGGGGGGTCAGAATCAGCTTTTACCCTATAGGATAATCTGCTATCAGGGAGTGAAAATGGTATCAGCCAACATCATTTTTAACCCAAGTATAGTCTACTAGTGAAGAATTGATGGGAAAGAAGGATGATAAGCATCATGTGGGTGTATTGAAACTTTAACATGCAAAGGAAGAAGACTACTGAAAAATATCTGTTGATTTTTATTTCATAGATGGCCCATACACACCTAAACAAAGTGTCTACTCTTGAGATATAATCCTTGTCCAAACAAAAACATCCTAGCAAAAATACATTGTCAAATCACCAGCAAAAATTAATGTTTCCTCACCTTGCTGCTTGTGCCTTTTAGCTAGTCATACTACTTCTTATAGAACCTCCAACCACCCCAAAAAACAAAACGAGGAAAGCAAGGGAGAGAAGCCGAGATGAAAGACGGGGAAGGGTAAACGTGAATGTAAATGAAAAAGGAAGGGGGAAGAGAAGGAAATTATAAGTGTGACATCAACCACATCTAGATTGACAACAGGATACAGCTCTCAGTCCCATACATCCAGCACCACCTAGAAAAAACAAAATGGAAAACCCAAAAAAAAAAAAAAAAGAAGGCAGAGATTCTTCAGACAGTTAACAAAGAATGCCTTCAGAAGACAATAAGGTGGCCACCATGAGAGCATAGGAGTCAATATAAAGTACAAGGGTAATACGAGAATTTCCACAATCAGATATATGATACAGATCAAGGAGGGAATTCCTCAGATAAGGTTATTTCATACAATGTATGTAGCTTTTACATGTCATAGCATGCTACAAACAAGTGTCAGCATACAGTGCAAATGTGGATTTCATACATACCATTCCCCCAAATAAATGACTTAATCGCGCTTCTATTTTCTTAATGCCTATTGTTTTTCTTAAGTGCAATATTTTTTCCTAATATTTGAAGTAACTGCAAGAGGTTCCAATCACTTTAATTACTGTAACCCCGGAGGACACTAGACGAATAAAATATAAGCAAGAGGCCAGATAAACCACCTGTTAATCAATTAGACAATTTCGGCTACTAAAA
>JAJOOR010000502.1:0-56204 GCA_036250505.1 Solanum acaule | reverse complement strand
TTTTCTCAGTGGACTGGTCATCCAACTGGGCTTTCTGATCACACAGGAGCTAGCAACCATTATCTTTCACAAATGATGCAAAACTTGCACCATGTCAATGGGATGGTTCACGGTGATGCAAGGGTTGTAGATGATGCTCAAGAAGACCAATTTATCGTTGATGGATAAATAAAAGCAAGCTCCTTTTAGTATTTACATCGATCACCTGAATAGGGAAGGTGCATGTACCTTGCAAGACATGAACATGTGTAAAGGTCAGTAACTTGTAATTGTATTATTTGACATTAGGTTTCTACTCAGAGCCTATGTATTTGAATAATGTTTCCCATATCCCCTTTTTAATGTAGCCAGTATAGAATGTAGAGTTCTCGGCCTTTAAGTTTTTATGTCGCCATTGTTCAATAAAATATTTTGATATATTTATATAATACCATCATTTTTTTTAGTGAACTTTCTTATTTTGTTGTTGTTGTTGACTGGTTCACAAGTAGAATTTAGTGTGCATTTCCAGCGCTACCCTTGGTTCCAAAAGTGTCTGTACACATCTATGTAGGTGGTAGCTTTATCTGCTTTTTCTGATTAGTGGAACATATGTCATCTTGTACGAGAACTCCGTATTTATCACATCTTCTATGAAATCTCTGAATGTACTCCTTAGTTATCACCAAATGTCTCTTAGGCCAAAAATGATGTTAAAAGATGAAACTAAACAACTATGTTAGATAATCACTATTTACCAAATGAGCTCCAACAAAATCTCGCGTTGAAATAGGATTAAAATGTTTGGTCTTGGACCAAAAATATATGCTGGTGATCCAAGACTTGAAGAGTTTAACCTTGATTTCTGTCGTCATATTATAAGTTTATACTCTTATTTCCAGGCTACTACAATCAAAAAAACCTATGTTGTTCGCACTCTTCTAGAATACCACCATGTGCGTGCTGGATCCTCCAAAAGTAGTGCATTTTTGGAGAATCCGACACGGATATGGCAGCAATTCTGAAGAATCTGAGCAACAGAACTTACAAGTATCAATTTGATGTCCTCAAGATTCCTCATGACATACACAACTCATAATGCATTAGAATGATCAATGTAAATCATCTTTAAAACATTACTTACCTATCTATTATAAATACAACAATAACTTGAACCAAAAAGAAGTGAAGGACATTAAAAACCAACTGTACAAAGTAACAAGAGAATCTCGATACAGGCAATGACCTGTATACACAAGGAAATGCTAGTCTGGAACAACAAAATTTCAGTTCTTTTCTCATATTATCTGTATATATATTTCGAAGAAGCATGTCAATTGGATATTGGTTTCCACACTGTTAAATCTTTCCAAAGCCAAAATAACAAAAAGAATGATATTGAAATGTCCTCCTAGTATAGCATTGGCTTCAACCTGTCAAAAACCATCACACCTCATTTTCGCCTTCTGTTTTATCCAATGAGGAATGCTTCTATCTTCCTTCTTTATGAGTGAGTGTCTCCATCTTCCCTGTGCTCTCGTGATGATGCAATTACCAATCAAAACCCTACACCATTTGCTTCAAACCTCAACTGTAACTTTTGTGGTTTCACTTTCTTGCTTATAATCCATATCTGTTGTTGGAACGATAACAGGTAATGGTATGGATGGATTGTTTCCCATGTCCTTTGTTTTGTGAAGGAGAAAAGTACCACAGAGGATAGTTACAAAACCACATAACTCTGTAATTATCTGTGTCGTATTCTGATGAACATAGTCCTGAATCCCAAAACGTATCACCAAAATTAGAGAAGTGTGGAGTTACAACTTTCCGATCAAATGAAAACACGAGAACAATACAGTATATACTCATTAGAAAATAGATAAGCTGATAATTCAATTAGGGTTCATCTTCCTAACATTTCGATTACAAATGAAATCCTTTGTCGTGCTTCTTGAAAAGCAAGCAAACTTTCTTTTCTCTCAAACATCATTTCTTTCCCTTTGAAACAGTCAATTTTGATATACCTACTTATCCAGTAATCCGCAGTATTGTTTTATTACTGTAACTACAAATGACCAATCCATGTGATCTCAAAGAAGTGGAAACTGATAAAACTAAGAATTCTGAATAGCCATAACCACAAAACTTAATGTTGAATCACCTTAAACATTATCATGCTTGCAAGAATGGTCAGTGTTGTAAACATGACGTAGTATATCGGGGAAACCACAGCGGTGTTAAATGTGTCAAGTGCCTGCAGAACATACAATAGTCATGTGAACATTTATATTTTAAAAAAAAAACAAGTATCAAGTAAGATGAGACAACATAAATTTGAGACTGCGACGTAGTTGATCGATTGACATGGTTTAGAGAAATTATGTAAAAATGGCACTAGATGAGAGGAATGACTAACTTACCCAAACCAAATCAACATATCAGAAAACCAATTTTACTTAGATTTCTAAAATATAAGGGAAGGCAATGTGAGTACCTTGTTCAAATAGTTCAGCTGCAATAGGCAAAAGATGAGGACAAGCACTATAAAAACCCATGTCTCAAAATACTTGAATTGATTTTGCCCTCCAATTGTGAGCTTTATAGCAATTCCTATTGCTTTGACACCCATAACCTGAATAACCACAAGAAAACAACCATGAGATAAGATGTATGAAATGTACACATGGAACAGTGGACTACTACAGTACATGAAAGAGAATAACAGACCGTGAGAGAACCCGCAAGTGAACAGATCCCGATGTAGACAACCAAATGAGACTGCCCAAAACGAGGCACAACCGGACAATAAGGATAAGTACAAGCACCAGAACTGTGGAAGTGTAGGCGAGGAACCCTGTCCTTGTCAAAAACTTTTTGGTTAGTTAACATAAACAAAGCATGTTGAAAAATAGCATGTATCTGGTTTGTAATTTGTAAATCCATCACTTCACTATACTTATTTGCAGAAGATTTGTTTGTTATGTAAGTGTTCAGATAGGTAAATCTAGAGTTTAGATAGTCAATGGGTTCAAAATGGTGTGGTCTTAATAGATGTATATGTTTTTTCGAAAAGATTTCATATGTATACATAGATTAAAAACGACGACATTTGGCAGAAGGTGCAATTAGCACGCATTGAGCATAAAATGAGAGAAGGTCCTTGTCCTACATCGACCTGCATATGCATCAGGCCTGTAGGTGTGAAATTATGGTGAGTGAAGGTGTTAAAAGAAGATGAGTTGTCTTGAAAGACCTACAACTTCTTGGGATGGATGCAATGGAAGAAAAAGATCCATATACCTGATATCTACTACTGGAATAGGATTCAGTTTTGTTAGAGAACTTCTAATATTATTATTTTTACTACTATTTAACTCATTTTTCCCTTTATTTTTATTTGGTATGGTGATGACATTAGTGAGCTTATATGGAGAAGTGAGGATTTATATAGTCGACCCAACTTGTTTGGGATTGAGGTGAAGTAGTAGTAGTTGTTATTGTTTTGTATATTCTACGTAGTCCGAGCCGAAAGTGATGGATTCAAATTGAACCGGCAGAACCCGTGCTAGACTCACCTCTGCGAATAATGGAAGAATGTAACTGACAATCAACTTGGATATACCTGGCTCTGTTGCTAGGTACCAGACATCCTTGACAGATTGAATACTCTTCTCTAATGGGGCATGTAAGACAATAGTGACAGATCCAACCACGCAGAGGAGGCAACCAACTATACCAAACATATGCAACCTCTCCTTCAAAATAAAATGGGCTAACACTGCACTGCACATGAAAGTTATATCAGTATTGAACTATAGAGTTATGTGTTCGGACTCTTCATAAATGCTGCTGGATCCTTCAAAAGTAGTGTATTTTGGAGGATTTGACACAGGTGCGGCAGCACAATGAGCTTCTTTGATTAAGAAATCTACCCAGTGATGCTACATAACAACGTACCTGACAATCATACTTAAAGCCCCTAAAGGTGTGACAAGTACTGCCGGAGCATATGCATAAGCTGCAAAGTTAGCTCCCTCTCCAACAATCACTACAAGAAATCGGAAGCATAGCGTTAAATAAAACCATCAGTATTTCACAGATAAGTTCATATATCAGACTCTTTAAGACAACTTATCCATGAGTTTTTTCATGATATTCTGTGTTTTTTTCTTCTTCCTAAAGCATTTCCATAATACATGTAGGTTTTCTCAGACATACAACAACTACAGTGCAATCCCGAGCAAGTTGGAATTGGCTATATGTTCAATGAATTCATGCTAAAAGTTATAAGAATGAGTTATATGACTCTTACTAGATAACATTCCAGCCCACCAACAAGGTTCCAACAAGTAGGAATGGCCTCCTGAACCTGTTCAACATTCAACATAATTGGTAAGTCATAATAACAGCGCATATTTGCCTAACCTCAACAACAAAAAGAAGCCAAATACTTTGATTGTATTAGACTTTTGGTAGTTCCTCCAGTGTTTGCAAATGATGCAGTATTCTAGTAACTACCTTTGAACATCTAGTACCGGACTTATAATAGTATTTTGGTAGAATATCTGTTGTGTGTATTTGGTTGGGGAATGGACTGGTGGTCTACTTATATAGACTTGGACAATCCTCCCCTCACGAGCTAGACAAGCTAGCTTTTGGGGTTGAGCATATCATTGTTCAGTTAACCAAACTAAACTATTTGTATTTAAACTATATATGAAGTATACCCTATGGGAAATTTAAAGCAATGAAGGTTATTACAAGTATGTTAAACTTGATCACAACCCAAAAAGTCATGCTAATGTAACTTTGAGCATTAACACATAAAAAGGGCGGCGCGGTGCACTAATATTCTCTGGCTATAACCAGGGGACGAGAGAAGACTAAATCACATTGAATTTGCATTTCTACAAGAGACTGTTTACATGGCTAGAGACAAAGGCATATTCCCATAATTGACATAAATAAACTACTCCGTTCAGAGTTAGCCACGTGTCACGAATTCCTTGCATACCAAAGCCTGGTATTTACGGGGAGAAAGAAGCAAGCCTATTATTCATCGAGTTTTGAACCATTTTCGAGAAAAAAAAATAAACCTGCTCTTTTTCCATTTGCACCAGCTTTCTTTAGACCTTGTTTTTTGATAACAAAGCTGGAACCAATAAAAATACTGGATGATATTGCTAATATTACACCATGAACATTATCAGATACTCCCTCCATTTAATTAAAAATGGAGAGAAATAATAATAAGATAATAATTCTTGATATTCAAAAGCCAATTCTTTCCAACAAATAAAAATCCCTGCATATCACAAAACCAAATTATTAATTACACATACAAGAGAAGTAATTACAAAGCAAAAAAAAAAAAAACTCAAACCTTATTCTTGATAAATATCCAAGAAAATATAAAATTTGGTAGATTTATGATAAAGAATGGATTATTTTTTTTAGTTATGTTGCTAAAATATATATCCTTTTCAATATTTTTCAACTTTGACGAGTTTATTTGTTTGTAAGAAATTATGGAAAAGGAAAAATGCTTCTTTTTCGTTTTTCCACTCTCTTTCTCTCTCCTCTTTCTACAAAAAAATGCAGAAATGAGAAGAGAGAGAGAGGGAAGAAAGAAAAAAAGAGATGATATCTTTTTTTGTTTAGAGAGAAATTAATTAGTCCTTTACGCGATTTTTAAAAGATTTTTTTTAAAAATGCTTCAAATTACATTAACCACTTATTTTATGTACGGGTGTTCACGGTTTGGATAAGAATCGATCCAAACCGATAAAATAAAACCGATTTTATATGGGTTTAGTTTGGTTTGGTTTTAGATTTTTGAAAACCGGTAGTATTTGGTTTGGTTATGGTTTTATTCGAAAAAACCAAAGAAATAATCGAACCGAACCGATGAATTATATACATATATTTTATTAATATACATACTTACTATATTTTTTTTATAAACAATTTTAAAGATCTTATATATGTTTTCATTAAAATTTCTTTATACTTTACTTATTGAAAGCAAGAATGTCCAAGGTGAAAACATTTATCTTATTAATTTCATGTATATGAGTGTCTATGACAATTCTTTGTGGGATTGAAAAATGTTATTGTCTCTTCCTTCTAGGTCAATATAGTGAATTTTAAAGCTTTATTGATAGTAAATTTAGTAATCGAAAGTTCGGTAATTTGAGTCATTCTAACTATTTTTTGTTTTGAATGGATTGTTGTCACTTTTTTCACATTTTGAATGAATTGTTTATTTTATTTTTGTGTATGGTTAATAACCGAACCAAACCAAACCGAAACCGATAACCACCAAACCGATAAATGTATATTATATTTGGTTTGGTTTGGTTTTGATTTTGACCAATAACCGATTCAAATCGACCCGTGAACACCCCTAATTTTATGGATTTTGCTCCTATAATATTGCATGTGTTTTTTGTCACCTTCAATTTTAGCCTCTAATTTGTATGTTTCTAGATATGTAAAGTTTATTCAAATTTTAATTCATAGTTAAAATTAAGAAGTTCGACCCTCACTAACACTTTGATTGAATAGTTGTTATGTATTGTTTCGTAATATATCATATCATATTGTGTTATGTTTATATTATATCATACAATATTGTTTTAATGAATATAATATTTGGATAAATTGTACCGTTCTCTGTCATTACATAGTATCACATACTCATAATGAATGATAAACCCATCAGAAAACGAGGATATGAGATAGAACTACTATGAAGAATGCGATCACACAAAATTGGTATAAGTACTACCACATAAATTGAGATAAAATGAAATGAGTAATAATCAAAACAAACATAATACTTAAACTAACAAAACAATACAACAATAACAACCATCCAAACAAGGTGTAAGTACGTACCACATAAATTGAGATAAAATGAGTAATTTTTTTTAACTATCAAACAAGACTTCATATTAATTTATTAGACTAATTAGCTACTATACTTTATAGTCCATTAAACCATAACTTTTGTAATTAGTAAAACTAATTAGATTAGATTAGAACTTAAACAGTTAAGGCTTTTTTCTGGTCTAATCAGCCGTCAGTCATCACACTCTACCAGCAACACGCCGCGGCGGCGTCTCCAAGTAAACTCGAAGAAAAACCATAACCGTTGAAAGGCCGAACGCTACCAGAGTCGGCCATCCGTAATCGAACTCCTGTAATCCAAGATGAACAGAAATGTAGCAGAGTCCGTGCAAAATCCCCAAATCAGTACTAACGGCCCTCGTCCTCACGATCATCAGCGAACAGAAAAAGCCTACGGCAGTGGCGGAGACAGAGATGAACACCGATACTCGAGGAATGTTGAGATTTTCTTCCTTCAGGAGCTCGAGTATAATCGGAGAGGCAATCGGTCCTATGGCGTTGAAGGTGGAAGTGTGGTGAGGTACAATCATCACTGCCGGAAAAGGATTTATATTGCGGAGGACCGATATGAGTCCGGTCAGAAGTACCGGCACTGCTACGGTGGAAACGAACCACAACGCGTGGATGCGAATAGCAGCCATGGCTAGGAGAAATAAAATCAACGCGAAAAACGACCAGATCTTTTGCTCCGTTCCCATTTTCATTTAGTATTTTGAGAAAAATGCAAATGGAAGGGAGTTAAAATGTGATCGGAACCAAGCGAACTCCCAAAATCCCGTCGGCGCAGCTCCGGCCTGTTTCCGGTTGCCGATTGAGGAAGAGGGGTTGCTTTGTGTTGGGACCCACAATTCTATCCTTTGGAGTCATAAAAAAATCCATATACCCTAGTTTTAATTTAAGTGGCATAGTTAAAATTAGGGGTGCAAAAACCAAATTGATGATTAATCAAATTGAAAAAAATATTCTTACGTTAACGTTAGTGAGTTTTAATGGTTTTATAAAAATAATTATTGGATTATCAATTTGGTTTTACTTTTTTAATCTTATATTTTTGGATAAATTATAACTTATTAAGACGGTAGTAATTTACTATTTTACTCCTATATAAATATTAAATATTAATCTCAATATCTTACTAATTATTGTTTTTGCCTTTTAGCTTTCGATTCATATTTTATTATAACTTTGAGTTTACAAAACATTAATATCAAAAGTAATAACCATAATCCTCTTAATTTCTCTTTGTGTTGTACTTGTATAGTTCTTTTTATGTTAGTTATTATTGTTTCAACTTTTTACAAAACATCAATACCGAAATTAATAATTGTAATCCTCTTAATTTTTCTTTGTGTTACACTTGTATAGTTTTTTCATGTTAGTTGTTAGAGATTTCAACTTTATGAGCTTTCTGTAAAATTATTAAATTACATTATTATTTTATGGCATAAAATTATTAGAGAAGCTACACATTTATTTAATAAGCATTATTTATTGATTAAATAAAAATTCAATAAAAAAATATCTTATTAGTTTCATTATTAGTTTAACATATCTAAAAGTAAAAAAATCAATAAAATTAATAATACACCAAATCGAACCGACCAATACACATACAGAGAATTAGGTTTTGGTTGGTGGACTAGTGCGGTTCCCCTGGTACTCACTACTCAGTGTGTCTTCCACTATGAAAAATAAAATAAAAAGTAGTAGAAATAATTGAACCAAATGTACCAATCCACAAAAAAAGAAAACCAAAAAAACAAAAATGGAAGCTCCAAATTTCATAAAATTGTTCTATTTCTTCACATTTTTTCTTACCATTTTATTCATAATTATATCTGTTAATAGCCAATCACAATGCAATGATACAATAGGTAAGTGCAATGAAGATATGGAGTTTTTAATGGAATCTGAAATTAGCAAAAGATTCCTTGCAGAAAGAAAAAAATATATTTCTCCTGGAGCTTTGAAAAGAGATCAACCGGTTTGTAACGGCGGCGGAAGCGGTCAACCGTATTCACGGAGTTGCCTTCCGCCGCCGTCGAATCCGTATGATAGAGGTTGTTCTAAATATTATCGTTGTAGAGGTGATCCTGAATGAGTATATGAATTTTATGTTTTTATTTGTGTCTACTTATTATGATGTTGTATTGTTGTTGTTATTTGTCAATGAATTTTGCTTTTTTTGGTGGGACCATTTCTCGATTTGTGCGTATTATCTTTGTGCAGAGGCTATATTATTCTTCTCTGTATCGTTTCAAGTTATCAGATGTGTGTGAAGGGACTTTTCGGATGGTGTTGTTGATATTGTTGATGGATTCATTTTTTGAGTCACTACTTAAGTAGTTACTAGAGGTGGATTAGGATTTTGAGTTTTTGTGTTTTAAATTTCGATTTGATATTTTTTGTTTATTTAATTTTTGATAGATTATTTATACATATTAAGTGAATTTGTTAATAGCTAAAGTTATTGAGTTTTGCTGAACTCATAGCTTCTATGATGGATCTGCTCATCTTAGTTACACTTGTGAAATTTTTAATTGGATGAGAACTAGGATAAAGATATTTTCTAGGATCGATGTTTTTGATTGGTAAATGAAAAATATGATTTAGCAAATCAAGTTATAGTAGTTGGATGAAAATTTTTAGTATTACATATTGGTCAATGGTCAGCTTGTTAATTTCATGGATCAGGTATTAAGTAACTCTAATAAATAGATGTTGGGGTAATGTTAGTCCATGATCAAGTCAAAATTGATCACGAGTTTAAGCTATGAGACTTTCAGATTTGAGGTTCCCATTGTAAACTTTGAAGATGATGCTGAAATTCATCAAAGAAATTATTGATGTCTAAGTCATGATTATATGACTCCAACTGCAATTTTAACTCCGACTCCTTGTGTGTTGAATTGTTAGGTGTATGTAAATGTATCAATTAAGTGAATTTTGTTATGGTAAGATCAATTTAATAAAAGAAAAAAACAATTTGAACCGCGTCTCAAATAAGCTACAATAATTCTTAATATACTGAAATAGATATATATGAGCTTATATACATCGATTACAATTATAAGTAAATCCCTATAACAAACATTAATCCATACACAAGCTTTGTGCTATTGAAGCTAATATAAGCTCTTAACTTCTTATTGCATTTCTAGTGTGTTAGTAGAGATTACAAAATCAGTTAAAATAAAATATAACCCATTCAATCAGTCCAAAATTTCACAAATCGGGGAAGAGTTGTATTTATTAATGGGTAATACTCAACTTGACCCGCAATATCCCAATAGCCCAAATTGACCCGTTACTCAACCCAAACATGACCCGTTACAAGTCAAGGTCAACTTCACAAGAAATAATGAGATAACAAAGCAAATTACTATTTTTTATTCCATTGTGTTTGCAAAATAATAATTATTACAAGTTTAAAAAAATTAGAAGTATCTTTTTTTATTATTATTTACGTCAAATCAATGAATTATAATATTTGTTATCAATTCATTTATTAGAGTAGTATGTACGGAGTAACAAATTGTGAATTATAATATTTGTTATCAATTCATTTATTAGAGTAGTACGTACTAACAAAATGTACTTCATCCGTCTCAATTTATGCAACAATTTTTGAATTTTGAGATTAACTGTAATTTTTCATATATCTTGGATTATCAATTATTGTAACTTATTATACTTTTTACACAATTTTAAATTTGTAAATTAAAATTTCATACCCAATTTTACAATCAAAATTAAATTATTTAATTATTTACTAAGGTCCTTTTAACCCCCTGAACTTATTTTATATATAATTTTTTACTCCTTTTTGGCCTACGTGGCACTATCTTGTGGGCTCAGCGCGTGTTGATAATTTTTTCAAGGATAGTGAATGGGGTAGAAAATTAATTATAAAATAAGTTCGGGGGTAATAAGACCTTAGTAGAGGTTAGGTGTGTCTCAGAGATTTCGGGCATAGGCTAGGGCTACTTATGCATTACAACTTTGATATGTGGAAAAAAAATTTTGATAACCAACTTATCACTTTTGATTGATTATAAGTCAGTTTGACCAGTTTATAAATATTACCCGTCAACAACATTTTGCAAATCCCATCCAAATAAATTTGCTGCTTCAGTAAGTGAATCCGTCCATTTTTTCATTCTCTCAACCTCGAATGATCGTTCCTTAAGCATAGCGAAAGCTTCACCAAAGTATCCGGTTTGCTTGCGTACATGAGAAGGATGAACATCATAGAAGATGGGTAAAACTATTTGCTTTAACTTCTCTTTGCATTCGAGAATTTTAACAAGTTCATCAAGACACCAACTAGACGAAGCATAATTTTTCGAGAAAACAACAATGGAAACTCTAGACTCTTCAATTGCTTTCTCAAGTTCTGTTGAAATCACCTTGCCTTTTCTTAATTCCTCGTCATCTATGAAGGTATTAATTCCAACTTGACATAATCGGGTGTAAAGATGACCTGTGAAGGTTTTTCGAGTATCTTCACCTCTGAAACTCAGAAAGACATCATAAGAAAAATGGGAAAAAGTATTAGAAGATTCTCCTTGTACAAATAGAGTATTCATATTTGATGTGAATATGTGGAAGAATGAGTAGCTATATATATAATATAACATGCACAGTCTATGGTTTTTTCTTGGTAACTTAACTAATGCTATATATTCTTTAATTTATTTTGTACAATTATTCTTCATTAAATTTTGTTAATTGGGACTTATTTTAAAATTGATTCTTTACCTTTTGTCTCATCTTTAATTTGTTTAAGACTTAAATGATAAAAAGTAAGATTCTTTCTTCCTTAAAAACTCAAAAGTTCATCTCTCCACATAATTATGATGATGTTAAGCTTGATATCATAATTTTTTAATAATGGAATTGAAAACATCGATTAGTTCTCAATTCACAAGTTGGATTAAACTTTTTTTTTTACCTAATCAAGCAGTATCACATAAATTATAACGATAATTTTTTAAAAGAGAAACACTTTGTATTAATAGTAAAAACTAGGAAACTTTGTCGTAATAAAACTAACTACTAGTCTATTGCAACTATTAAACAACTAATAAAACTAATTGGATCACACTTATTGCACCATTGGTCCTAATCCTATACCTATCAATACTGATATAGAGGCGAATTCAGAACTTAGCATTTATGAATTCTTATAAAAAAATTTAATTTATGAACGATAATAATTGAGTTCATAATCAAATTTTAATAATTACTTAATGATTTTCTTAGTACATATAAATAATATGAATAAAATCTATTGAGTTCACACGAACCTCTCTATAGTGTGGCAGGTAAAATCAGTAATTTTGATCCAAATTGAACTTTGTATTTATGATAAGAAATTTGTTTGTTATGTGTAAAAAAATATCCGGAACCCGATCTGACCAGTCTTCTGCTCCAACTTCATTTTCTTATAGTATTTTTGGAGGGAAAAAGGGAATAGAAATTAAATATTATCAGAATGCCAACCAAATATTGATATTGTGCTCTATCCTTACTGTGGAAAAAAATTAAATGTAATTTATTTATGCAGTTTTTTAATCTTCCAGGGGTCCCATTTTTCTATAGATTGAATTATCTTAATAATTTATGACAAAATACTGTAAAGTGGTGTATGACTGTATGGCATATATACCATTTGTATATTCCTCAAAATCATGATAATACCATTTGTTTCTAACTTTTGAATTGTACTAATTGAATAGATTAATTGTACAATATACTTTTGTTTAGTTCAAAGTTTTCCTCTTTGTACTTTAAGCTTTGGTGTCTATTGTTTTCCACATTTTATGAGGTGTTAGGACTAGAAAAAAGGCATAATACATAAATATACATTCAAATTCGGTCTTAGTTAGAGTGATCATTTAGACACCTCCAAAATTTATGTGTCACTGTCCACGAGACACATTAAGGATGAGTTGGAGTGTTTAGTTGTTAGTTGAGATGTCTAGATGTACACTTTCAATTAGTTACGCTTGCGAAATTTTATTGGATGACAAAACTAGGATCGAAGTTTCGAGTGTTTGGCATCTGACGGATGAAAAAAAATATCTGAATGAAAAGTACTTTTTAGCAAATCAGCTTGTAGTTGGATGAGAATTTTGAATAATACAGATTGATAATAGTGTCTAAGGTATTATATACAAATACTTTAAGAACAAACTTTTTTCTTACATAACGAACACAAGAAAATAAGTAAGAAACCTACTTATTCTCCGGAGAAACATTTTCCAAAAAGACATTTTAGAGGCATTGTTATCATTTGGTAGATCCAGGTCCATGACCTATTTCTATGGAACACATTTTCCATGGTACCGAACACACTCTCAGAACTGTGCTCGTTGATATCCACTGATACGGACCTCACTTGTAGGATTTCATTGGATATGTTGTCGTTGTTTGAGTTGATATGCCGTGCTGAAAGTCTTTGTGGGTAGGAGGGAGTATAGGAATGATCCACAACTCCCGGCAAAGAAGTAACATTACCATGTTGGTCCAAGTATAACAGATGGATCCCTATCTTCTTTACTGTGCCTCTGCCAGTTTCATCCTCTACTGTTATCTGTTCCCCAGCCTTTGATATTTAGGCCTTTAAAAGGTTTATCATTTGAGTAAGAGAAGTAATATACACATGATACTTCGTGACTGTCAGATCTATCAAAAGACCTAATCCGCGAAAAACCTGAACGCTTTATATGGGCAACAGTAACAGCGAAGTGTATACGCTCATGTACATCGCAAAGGCGGCAAACAAACCAGAGAACCATTCCTAAGAACTTGTTATTATGTACTGTGGGCATAGTCAAACAGATAGATGGAACTGTTACTTTATTGCTGCACCAATCTGGAATCTCATTGCTTTCGAGATTAATTTGTAATGACAGCTTCATCAGACAAATTAAGACACAATTAGATCATTAATTATTAATATGATACGAGAGATAGATCATTAATTATTAATATGATACGAGAGATAGATCATTAATTATTAATATGATACTAACCTCATACCGTTGTTGTTTTCTAGACGGAATTGATAGAGCATGGGCACTAAAGAAGCCTTCATTGAATGGATTCTGCAGACAAGTACAATTAATCACGTCCATCTTCAATAGGAGGTTGTCCAACCCTGTAATCTTGACCAGTTTTTGGCAATTCCTAAGTTCAAGATTTCTAAGGTACTCTAAATTTGATATTGAAGGGAGTGTTTGAAGGTTCTCACAATCATTCAAATACAAGGAACTCAACCATGGTAACTTGGAAAAATCAAAGGGTAGATAGAGGAAACTGTTGCCGCTCAAATCTAAACAACATAAGTTGGATAAACTCCCAATATCCCTAGGAACATCAGCCTCCGAGAAACCACAATATGGAAGGCGTAGAGTCCACATAAGTTTTGACAAGGATACTATGGGGCGTACTCTTGTTTGAGAAAAACTCCTTTTGGCCTCTAAGTTTCGACCTCCCACTTTCAATTTTTCAAGATTTCTTAGCATTTCAACAGATCCAGGCAATTCTTTTATACCTGTTTCACCTGCATCAAGATTTTTTAGGCTTTGCATATCTCCAATGTCAACTGTCAGTGTTTGTAAAGATGAGCAGTCATTAATGTACAAGATTTCAAGGGATTTTAGCTGGCATATGCTGCTCGGAAGATCCGTAATCTTTTCGCAACCATTCAGTTGAAGATAAGTTAGTCTGTCCAAATTTCCTATTGATGGATGGATCTCCTTCAGACTTGAGCAATTCTCAAGCAGCAAAGTCTCGAGACTTCGTGAACCGTTGAAGTTTGGAGTTTTTCTGAGGCGCTTGCAATCAGAGAGATCCAGCTCCTTCAAATTTCTACAACACTAAAAGTAAACAAAATATTGTTTCAATTAAGATTTTCTTTCTCTTAAACATTACACATAAAATTGCAGAATTGAGCAACGGACCTGCAAATTCAAACCAAATTCTTGGATATTGCTCCCTTTCATACTCAGAACTACAAGTTTCTCAGCTGGAAAATTTGATGGTATACATTTTAAAGGACATCCTTCCCAAGACAACCGCCTGAGCTCCTTGGACAATAGCTCAAAATCTCCACTAATATGTAAGTCGTCGATTTTAAGCACCCTAAGATTTATCATTTTCTGAAATGCTTTGGTGCTTAGCTTCACACCCTTTAATGCTTGTCGTTCCACCACCAATATTTCTACTTTTTTAGAACCCTGCAATTTAGTAAAAAGAACAGTACTATAAGACCATGTTTAAGTGTGACAAATTAAGAAAGAGAAATGCTTTATACAAATTGAAGGACAAACAAAAGAGAATAAATTATCTACCAATAAAAATAAATTTACACATTATATCCAACTAAAGGATATTTATTTGATAATTTTCTCTTTGATAGTTTGAGTGTTTAGACTTAAGTAAATGTTCATTTCATGTACAGAATGGTTCAAACATCTAGAGATACATACTAGCCGGAGAAGATTTAAGCACAAATGCATAAATTATAAGCAAATGTATATCAATATAGATGAAAAAAGAAGAAGAAGAAGAAGAAGTATAACCAAGATAAAGATAATGAAATTTACTGACGTTATTTCCTTGTAGAAGATCAATGACTTCTTGAGGGTTGAACAATCTACTCCGTTTTCCACGGTCTCGAGGTGATTCCATGCGAACGATTTCTCTTCCCATTTCCTGCACTAGATCATGCATCACCAAACTAGGCCGATCCTCCCTTTGGAGCAAGTTCCTTTGGACTAAGGTTGAAATTGCACTTTCAGAATAAAAACCACACGCATTTAATGTTTTGATAACTTCATCCTCATACCAACCATGGAAGGCACATGCGATATCAAGGAAAACACTCTGAGTATTGACATCAAGTCCATCAAAGCTTATCTTGAGAATCTTTTGAATATCACCATGAGGAATTGCTTTTAGTTTTTTGAACTCATATCTCCATTCTTTAACGGATCTCCCTTGCAAATGTGACCCCAATGTCACAAGAGCTAACGGTAGCCCACCTGAATATTTTATTATGTCTTGTGCCAGTTCACAATATTCTTGTGGTGGAGAAAAACAGTTAAAAGCATGACAAGAAAAAAGTTGTTGGGCTTCATTGTCATTTAAAAGTTTGGCCCGGTATATCTCACTTGTTGTAAGCCCATATAGCAAATGTTCATCTTGGGTTGTAATAATTATTACACTACCAGAGCCAAACCAACTTCTGTCTCTTGTTAAGGATTCTAATTGACTTATATGATCCACGGCATCAAGAACAATTAGAACCTTCTGAGACCCAAGTCTTGCTTTGATGAGATTAACACCTTCAGCAACACTATCAACTTGAAATTCCTTAGTTTTGAGGATTTGATAAAGTAGTTTCTCTTGAAGCTTGACTAGACCCGATTCTTTAGTTTTTGATCTAATGTCAGAAAGGAAGCAACTACCATCAAACTGTTGAAATATTCGATTATAAATAGCTTTTGCCAAAGTTGTTTTTCCAATTCCACCAACGCCACATATACCAACCATGCGAACTTCATGCTCACATCCACTTTGCAGTAACAACTCTATATTTTTGATAGGAGAATCTAATCCAATTGGGTAATGAGCAACATCTAGAGGTGTCTGGTTAACCTCTTGCAGAACTTGTTTTATAATACTTTCAATAAACTTTGATTCATGCCTACAGTTTTTACAACAATAAATACTTAAGTAGTTTAAAATATTTGATGAACAAAATAAAAATCAATAGCCAAAAGATTCTACAGTTTGATTTGACACGAAATTTAAGAAATATAAAAAGACTTTACAATGTTCCATAATTAACCAACTTATAAGCTTAGGCAAACGCTTAAATTCAAAATTTAATAGTTGAATTAAGAAGTCTTACCCATCAGCAATATTTCTCAAATCCCATCCAGATAAATTTGCTGCTTCAGTAAGTGCAACTTTCCACTTTTCCATTCTTTCAGCTCCAACCAATCGTTCTTTGTGTTTTGCCAAAGCTTCGCCAAAGGATCCAGTTTGTCTTCGCACTTGAGAAGGATCAACATCATAGAAAATAGGCAAAACTACCTGATTTAACCTCTCTCTGCAATCGAGAATTTTGACAAGTTCATCAAGACACCAACTAGACGAAGCATAATTTTTCGATAAAACAACAATGGCAATTCTAGATTGTTCAATTGCTTTGTCAAGTTTGTTTGAAATGACGTCTCCCTTTCTCAATTCCTCATCATCTATGAAAGTATTAACTCCGACTTGACACAATCTGAAATAAAGATGACCTGTGAAGTTTTTACGAGTATCTTCACCTCTGAAACTAAGAAACACATCATAACTTAAGTTAGAAGAAGAAGATGATTCTCCTTGAGTATTCATATTTGATGACAATAAATTAAAGGGATTTTTAGTCAATTTTTTGTTTGATTAATTAAATAGAGATGTGAAACAGCTATTTATATACCCACAAGTAATTGTTTGTTCCTGGAAATTCAATTTTGGGTCAACTCATTTACATGCCCCAAAGAAGGTTAACAGAAATGCAAGGGAAGTTTCCAAGATATTACATAAACATGTATGTCTATTCACTTTTATTTGTTCATCATATCAAAAGTATTTGTGTTATAAAAATGAACAAAAACCAAATCTGATAAGTTATTAAATATTTAAAAGACTAAAATCTATAAGTTTATAATTAATGAATTAAAATCGATAAGTATATAATTAAGAGATCAAAACTGATAAATTTTTAAATAGTTAAAGGACTAAATTCAATAACTATATAGTTAAAGAACCAGTTTAGATCTACTCCTCTAGTTAAAAGACTATTTATGTCATTTTCTCAATATACTCACATGTAATTGTTAGTTCCTGGAAAATTAATTTTGGGTCAACTCATTTACAACCCACAAAAAGGTTAGCCAAAATGAAAAGGAAGTTTCCCAAACATATTTTTTCTTAGATATGTCTTAATTCACTTTTACTTTTCATATCTTTAGAAATATTCAAAAGAATAATAAAGTAAATTTTGATGTTTATCTTTAAATTTAAGCGATACAAATTTTCTTTTCTTATACGATATGTTATATCCAACAGTTCTATGTTACTCCATGTCCCTAATTATTTGTCCACTTTTTCTTTTATATTTGTCCCTAATTACTTGTCCATTTTGACAAATCAAAAAAGGACAAAATAAATTTACCTATTATACCCTCAACTGTCAATTTTGAAAAAGGTAGAATTTCTTGAAAATCTTAAATTTTTAATATCCACTTCATAATTAATAGGGATAAAATAGTAAACTCACTATGTCAATAATTACTTTCTTAATGGGTGTATCAATTCAAAAATGGACAGATAATTTGGCACACAGGCTTCACATTAATTCTGGCCAAATTTTTTAGTCATTTAACACTTCCCTTAAAATAATTGGACTAATTCATTTGGGAGTCATATATCAGTAGGTCTGAAATAATTTGTCAAAATTCACTTTTACGAGCCACTTATTATCCACGTTTTAAGTTTGTCTAAATAATATTTCTATCATGTTTAGTAGTTATTAGATGAGTTATGCATATATAAAGTTTATATAAGTAATATCACTTAAATAGAAGTGCTTTACATATATTTCCATTCAGTGTGACCTACACAAAGTAAAACCACGTATTTCTTCTTCTTTTTTTGGCATTCCAAAAATAGGAAGATTCTTCTTCATTACTAAAATTCATAAATTACACAGTTCAATCACTTACAATGTTCTCTGGCATTGTAGGTCACACTATATTCACTATACAATGAAAAAGTTGATTCAATTTTTTAAACTAAGCTTTTAGTGCAACTCAATATACTACCACTATACAATGGAAAATTTGGTTACATAAATTAAACAAAATTTTCTATAGAAGCTACTCCTATCTAAGATTGATGCTCCATTGTTCATACCTAATAATGGCTTTGTAGCCCTATAATAGTACACATTCTACTACATCCATCTTCCCATCTTCATTGTCATCATTTTCCTCTTCTTGTGTGCTTTATGCTTTTCTGCGATCCTCAGCTTTCTCTTGGCATTTCTCATTGGATTGACCACAGCAATGACCTTCTCTTCTTGTTTCCTCTTATCCCTCTTCGATTTGATATTCTTCCTTATATGACTGGAGATTTGGACAAAAATATGTGTTCCTATAACATTGCTTATGCTCCCCCGCACTCCTTCAGCCAGTTGTTTCACGTCGTCTGTGGAGATGATGTAAACATAATCATCAAATATAATAAGGCTACAAAGTTTAGTCACTCGGAAGCCAAAGAGGAAGTGAAGAACATTTGTAAATGCAGCTAGCACTTTGCATATAAGATAGTATGGACAGACACTTGAAACAATAAGTTTGCAAGAGATTGAATGAGAGACCATACCTGATATAACTTTTCCGGCAAATCCTTCACAAACTTTGTACAGGGGCAACAGCATATGATATGCAAAGCTTTGGCAATCAACCTCACCTTCAGGGGACAACAATCTACTCTGATCTATAAGCTTTGGTGAAACTGATTTGAAACAATTGAAGATAATTCTCATCTGCAAAAAATTGTGCACATTCCACAGCATGAGAACAGGCACTCCTAGCACCATATATGGGAGAGTAAGGCCCAATTTTTTTTTTTTGGAAAATCAACGAGAAGGTAAATTACAAGCAATGACTAGGCTAAGAAATTTTTTGCGAGTCGAGCAAACAGAGATATCCTTAATTAATCACCCACCTGCATATCCTCCACATGAAGGGAAATCTTTCCCATTGTCTTAAGCAAATAAGAAATGACCAAGTAACGCGGGCCTTCATCTTCTTGATCGCTAAGGTCAGACACAAGAGACAGATAGATGTTTTTCCCTTTCCTTGAATCAAGCTGTTGGAAAGCCTTAAGTAGAAGACCCTGCTCGTCATGTTCAATGGTGGACCAGAACTTATCTTTACATTCATTTTTTCCTAAGAATGAATGCAGAGAGCAAATTGAAAAGACAAGATTTTGAGTAATGAGATCACTGGCAGCATCATCAGTCTGCAGCACCTTCAGCTGACAACAAAGAGAAGTAGCTACGAAGAAAAGTCTACTTGGCCTCATCAAAAAGTAAGTTTCTTGTGGCAGTTCAAGGTTTTCTTTACAAGCCTCAGTCACAGTGGCAAAGTAGCAAGCCACAAGACGGTTTGATATGTTGCGCAACCACAGATGCGGATGCAAAAGCAACTCACAGATTGCTTCCCACAGATCCTATGAGATGTCAATAAAAATAATAGTCAGAAAACAAATATGAATTAATCCAAAGAACAGGACAAGTTATTGGCAATCTGGAAATGGGAGTGTGGTAGCTGTGGAGCGTACTTTCCCCAGTACAACAATAACATACCTAGTGAAATCCCACTAAGTGGGGTCAGGGGAGGGGAAGGTAGAGTGTAAGCAGTCGTTACCACTACCTCGTGGAGGTAGAGAGGCTGTTTCCGAAAAACCCTCAGATCAAGTGCATCAAGCCAAAGTAAAAGTATCCTCTTCAAACTTTAAGCCCAGTATACTATTCAAACTCTAAGCACTTGATTTTCAAATACTTCTTAACTTTACACCTAGTCTGTAGTTGCAAACTATCTTTTGGCATGCTGCCTAAGTTTGAGGACCAAAGCAATTTCACCGAAGTGGTTTTAGCCGCACCAAAAAGTAATTCATTTCTTAAATATATCACAAAGCAAAATGAGGTCCAGTAGTTTTCACATAAGTCCCCTCGTACATATGCTAAGTTGGACGTATTAAGGATGACTTGGTTTTAGCGCTCCTATATTTTAAGACCATAGCTAAAATAATGAAATACAGCAGCACTAGCACTAATGAAATAAAGGATAGAGAGAGAAAATATAGTAATTTTTTTCATTCTACAGAGACTAATATCCATTCTATAGAGGATAGATATAGAAGATATTTTATCTTTTTACATTCTACAGAAACAAACATCCAATATGTGCTATAGAGTATCAAAACAATGTCTCAAAAGGCATTCAACCAGTTATGAATATCCATTAGCTCCATTTTATCCCAATAGAATAAGTCTGGATGGCAGGCAAATCTTATAAATGTTCATATGTTGTTGTTGTTGTCTTATTTACAGAAGTAATCAGTTAGTACCTAGTAGTAGTCACTTTAATTTCTAACATAGGATTAAAAGAAAGGAATAAATACCTCAAGATCCTTTCTGAAGCACAACTTAGGAAATTGATTTAATATCTTCTCAAACAGAACCAGTGAATAATATGCTTCTTTCCAAGATGAAATTGTTGCATCATTCGGTAGATCCACTTGCTTATTTGTAAGAACATTAACAGCAGATTGCAAGATGTTTCTCATAACAGGTAGGAGGCTATCAATATACTTTTGGAAACCATCTTTAAGTACTTCAATGAGTAACCCCAAAACCTGTAAAAGAAATAATGAAGTCTTGAAACATGTTTTTCTATTTTTTGATGAGGAAGGAGTTATATCTCAGATTCATGACAAAATAATGAGGTCAGTTTTAGTCCATTCTTCCAGCTATTTAATTCATAGTTCATATACATAAACGAGTATGAAAAAAGTGAATGACATATGGAACTTGTAATCCTTCTTCGGTATTTCCAAACTTGCTCCACGATGGCATAATGTAGTTGAATAAAAGAACAGTTTGGGGTTTTCACTCGTTTACCTGTGCTGCAGCACTCCATAAATGTGGTTTATCTCCCAGATACCAGGACCGACTAAACTCAAGAATTGACTGGAGTGAACGGGGGCTGACTCGTCCAACAAGTAACTTTATGACTGTACCAGTCATTGAACGGACTCTGTTGTCACGATCATTTGCCAGACAAACCACCAAATGCAGAAAAAACGTCTGAGATTGTTCATCTATGATGCTAACTGGGAATTTCATTATAACAGCATGAAGCATTTCAAGGATAGCTTCTCTTCCAGTTGAATGCTCATATCTGAAAAATTCAAAAACATCATTACAGAGATGTCACCATCTATAAATTTTACCAAATGAAATTACTGATTGTGCCCTTATGTCCTTGCCTTAAGTTTGAAAGTAAGAAATCAAGATGTTGTTGAAGACGTTTCTCAGATATATGGTAGTCCAGTAAAAACTGCAGCAAAATTTGGCTGCTTTTCTTACGAATTGATTCAACTTGACTAGTCACCATCAACTCTGCAACACGGTTAACTATATCATAGATTTCTGCAACTACCAACTTCCTACTCACTATTGCTTTCAACAGTGAGAGAGCCACAAAAGAGGGATTTCTTTCAAGATCAACAAAAAGAGGAAACTGGATTAGCATATGCAGTTGATCAGTAGAAAGTGTGATCTTAGTGCTACGCAAAAGCACAGTTAGCAACTTAACGCAAGACTCCAATAATGGATTACTGGAAGTTACTGAACCTTGAGCAATATTCAGTAATGAATTCTTTATCTTCTCTGCCTGAGATTCAAGAGATGGCAAAGGGAGCCTCACCAGAGGAGATAAGCACCTAAGTGAGGCAGACATGACATTCTCATATTTTGAGTTTAAGCATTCACCCAATAATCTTACAAATGGATCTAGCATTGACAACAACTGATCATCTTTCTTGTCAAATTTCATGTTCTTCATGTAATTCTGAAGCACTCCAAGAGCAAATTCAGTAATAAGATGGGAATATCGTGGATCAACGCTGACCAACTTATCTGATTTAGCAATCTGGCTGCTTACTCCATCTTTCTTTTGCTTACCTTCCATTAAAGTCGATGTCTCTGCATGCCCTGGAGATTCATCTTTTATGCCATCTTTAATCAGACCATATCCAAAGATAAAGAGTTCCGTCTGGTTAACGGAAGGATTACACTGTATTCCAGCAGCTATATGAGAGAACATATTCTCAAATTTTGATTTTACTTTTGGAGTCAGCTGCTTCTGTAGATGCTTAAGAATTGGCGCAAGCATCTTCAGAGCATGTGTTTTGAATGTGATGCTTTGGGCAATCAATTTAAGGGTATCATATGACTTCTGCTTCCTAGTCTCTTTCATCTTTGAAGCAATCTTCTCAACCTCTTTCTCCTCTGAAACATCACTAAGTATATCATTTACTGCAATCGAGAGAAGATCCTCTAAACAATAATCCAACTTCCCACTACTGGGATTTAGAAGAAATTTTGATAGTAGAAAATTGAGAGTGAATCCCAAAACATGCAATTCAAATCCTCTCTTCAGAGTGCCTCTCAAAACTTTGACAACAAATTGCAAGTACTCCAGCCCTAGTTCTTTTAAACAAGCAGCCAAAGCAGCTCTGGCTTCATCACGAACACTTTCCAAACGATTCTTAAGGAAATTCGCTATGCGATGCATTATAGATGGAAGGTGCGATTCCATGATGTCTCCAGGAAGTAGCTTGAGCAACTTAAGCAGAATTAGACTGATGTTTACATTGAGATTATCAGTATCAGCAGTCAACATTTTGTGTACCCTGGGAAGCATATCCTTTTGGAGGCACTTTTGTATTTCCTCAAGTTCAGAAAAGCCAATGACTTTGCCGGACTCTATCAAACTAGTATTTTGAATATCTTGCATAGAATCCTTGGTGACATGATCAGAAGGAGTCTCTGAGAAATGGAACTGGTCCAAAATGGAGCTTATTAACCGCAATAACACCTTTTGTTTATCTGGTTTCAGTGTCATCTCCCGAAAGCATCTATTGAGTAATGCATAATACAATCTCCAGTCCATGAATTTAGAAATTGATCCAACAGCTTCCAAACATGCACTTCTAATATTTTCACCCTTTCCAACTTGTCCATCAAGCAACATTTTAAAGAGAAGAGGGATAAACACTTTATTTATGAGAACCTGCACCAGAATTATTCCCAACTATTAGTACAGCTTAGCAACACAGAGCACAAATTGATGCTTAAAAGAAAAAGGCAAGCAACCACCTTAGACAGATTCCCAGAACTGATGACATTCTTAAAGCGTAACAAAGCCCTTGCTCGCCTGTGTCTCTGAATAAACATAATGTAATGGCATAAGGTGAGAAAGCACAAAAAGAACTAGTTTTTGGACCATGTGTCCTTTCAGTAAAGAGAGAATAAATAGCATCATGAGAAGGTGTAAGGTACTGAAGTATCTTCCCGTTAAAGCATAAAACTAATACTTCTAATACTACTAATGGAGAAGCATAAATAAAATGGAGCTGTAAATTTACACCAACTTAAGATTAACTTGCAGAGTAGATATAGCATATACCAAAAAATCTATGGCATGGGAATAACTTACTTGCAAATGCACAATATTGTTGAAAAAGTCCTGCTCTGGATCTTCACTGTAAAGAACTGCAAATGATTTGAAGTCTTCCACTGTTGGAAGCTTCAAGACCATATCTCGAAGTAGATCAATCCATACCTAAAATCAGAAAACCAACATTAGCAGAAACTCCAATCCTTGTGAAATACATACCCTGCCCACTACAGCCTAACAATGTCCCTCCCTCCACTACCGGGTCAGTCCTCTACTGACCAGCGGGGGAGAGGAACCTTGAGACATGTAGACGAAAAAAAACATGTCGCATGAATAACCACTAGCAAAACAAATAACTGATTCAAGTGTTGATGGCTGGAAAACACAAAAGGAAATCAAAGGCAAGAAAGGAAAATAGAGAAAAGTAACCAGATAACTAAAGCTTTTTCAGCTCTTGTATTCCATACCTTCTGGATTGTATCTTCTTTGTTCATTGCAGTATCCATGTGCTTCAAAAAGAAGTTGCTTAGAATATGCCTAACCCAGGCTCCAGAAGATTCTTGATCAGATTTCAACTCTCTATCGAGTATTTGACTAGAAAACTCAACAAACAAAAGCAACAATCTATATGCACTCTGTCTCAAAATAAGATCCCCAGATGACATATCATGTATAGCATGTGACAGAATAATCAATGCATGCTCTTCCGGGACAGTGTGGAAAAAATCTGCACTTATCTTTTCATAAGCAGCAATCACGGTATCATAATCAAGATCTCCCAACTCTACAGTAGACGTGGCATTCAATTCACGAAGAAGATTTGCCTGTATGAAATTAAGAGGTGTTACACGTCAACAAACACCTAAAGCAACAAGTTCAAAAGAAAACTAGATGGTCTAGTAATACCGTAGGATGTACAGAAGAATCATTCCCTGCGACAGCATCAAGAACATCACAAATAGAAGTACGGACATCCAAGCCAGCAGAAATTACGAGTGGAGAAACAGATTTGACGATCTTTTTACTGCTTTCACTACCCAATGGTTCTACAATATCCTTAATAATCTGTAAAGTGCCTACACAAATCTCTGCAACCAGAAAGAAAGGTAATCTTAGAAAAAGAGCAAGGACATGAGACCAAACAGGTCCACCTAAACTGTATGACAAAACTGAGAGACTCTGACCAGGGTCTTTGGATCTCTTTGACAGAAGCGGAAGCAAGATGTCAAGAAACTTCCTTGCAGCCAATGGTCCCTTTATGTGCTTCGATAAAAGCTTGAAGACATTGAGCTCTTTTTCCCCAGGATATTTGACAATCTTCCTGGAAAAGTGAATACATCAGTTAAGAGGAGATCTGATGCTAGTGCATCTCATATAACACTTAATTACCTAAAGAGCATGCTAAGTCCACTTAGCCATATAGGGTGGATGACATGTACACTCTCTCTTGTAGTTGTGGGGTGGGAGAACTATGGAAGATAAAGCTAGAAAACTACAAAGAAAAAGATTTAGTTGGACAGGAAAATACTTTGTGTTCTTTTCTTTCCTCCTTTTTTTTGGGAAGCATACATGTGTTTTTCTTTCCTTTTTTTTGTGTGTGCGCGGGGGGATCTGTCCCTACCTACCTCCATCCACTCTCTTTCTCTCCCGCTCATATATAAGTCAAGGTATAGGATAAGCAATGAACTAAGGATCCTGGTCTTGTGGACAGAAACGATTCACTAATCCCCATCAATTTAAGAAAAAATGAATTAGAATAAAAGAACAAGCCAATACAAACTCAAGTTGGTAGCTCCAAATAGCAGCGAAGAAAATCGATAGTGAAAAGGAACAGGACGCTGATGAAGCATTAAGAATCAATGTACGAGGTGCCAGTAAGATAAGTTCATACTGAGTACTTCTTCAAAATAGAATTTTCCTTCACTGACCTAGATAGTTGTTTAAGAGTGCCACTACATTCTTTAAGATGATATTTGAGTCCTATGTGCATACTCATAGTTAGCACTTACAAGTGCAAGTAAAACTGTGGTCAGACAAAACTTGAGCATTATGTACATTATTATCCAACCACATTTGATGTGAAGATAACACATTTTGATAGGCTCTCTAATTGTTAAAATGTCATAAGACATCATATCCTGAGGTGACTGTTAAAATTTGTAATATCAGCTAAGGAACAATTTCGAGGCTGGTAAGTCGCAAGCCAAACGAATATATGATTTACATGGATTAGTTATTTAAAGATTTGTGCAATAAGCTATAACCAGCAAGGAAATGTTTTCAGCATATGGGTCAATTTTGAGCATGATATTGAAGTCCTATAAATTGACACAATCTTCAAAGAGGGAAAAAAATTAAAGCAACGACGTTAATTTCACATTGTCATACCTCTTATGTGCACCGTCATGTACAAAAAGATGATGCAAACTGCATACTAGTACATCAACGTGAGGAAGCAGTAATCTCTTAAGTGGGTTGTCTTCATTACCTAGCTCAATATCAAGATATAACAGATTCTCCACAAACTTGAGAACTGAGGAAACGATGGCATCTGATGCTGTTGAGACTGCTAGCATCGAAAATACATCAGGTACAAGGTTCTTTTCTCGGGACAACAGAGGCACAAGTTTGGAACTTCTACTCATACCCAGAAAACAAGAAAATAACGAGCTTGCTTTCTCACTACTAGCACCTTCCTGTTTGAAACTGGCAACTAAGGGTTTTACTGACATAAAGAACAAATCCCAAAATTCAGGACTGAAATCATGATCTTCAAATTTGCTAAGGATAAAAGAGATGATCTTCAGGCATAAAGATCTCAAATCCTTGCACTGCTTTGCAGCCATGTTCGTCTGCACAAAAACAAAGACATTGGTTAATAAGATTTTTCTATACAGTATTTTCAAATACTGGTTAATAAGTATTTCTTCATTCAATTCGCAACTTCACCACAAACACAGAGCCCCCTTTTTTCTAATAAGGTAAATAATTTGATTATCAATTGAGGGAAACCCTGTATGCAAACCATATATCAAAAGAACAGAACCTACACCAAAACATGGTTCTCAACAAAAATGATCCAATCCTCCATACAAATAGGGACCTCACAAATACACCAAAAAGAAACTAGAGATAAAATACTAATTTGCATTTTCACAAAATCTAGTTCCACC
This sequence comes from Solanum acaule, assembly GCA_036250505.1. Taxonomy (NCBI): domain Eukaryota; kingdom Viridiplantae; phylum Streptophyta; class Magnoliopsida; order Solanales; family Solanaceae; genus Solanum; species Solanum acaule. The sequence goes on along the minus strand of JAJOOR010000502.1, from coordinate 28,819 downwards.
CATTCAAATGCAATCTTACTGCTCTCTTTCCAAATGATCTACATGATTGCTAAAGGGGCAACACCCCATGTCCTCGGGCTTCTCTTCCCCCTTCTATGGGTCCAACTTTGCACAACTTCCTTCACAGTACCCAGCATCACCCATTGCATACCAAACAAATTAAGGGCCCTTAAAGGTGTCCCTTAATTTGTTTAGCGTCCTCCCACCCCTTCATGATATTCCTCTACAAACCACACCCAAACACACAGTTTCCTTTAGTTTTCTCAAAGATTATATAGAGGAAAACTACGTTAGCAGCAGCTAAAAGTTCTTGATTCCTCTCGAGATCAAACATAAATACCCATGAAAAGAAAATGGCATACTATACAGAGTGTTCCTGTCGCCTATTAAAACCAAAATGAAGTTTACTCTAACTGGAAAAATGGGAAAATTCGTACCTCCCATCCCTTCCCCATTTTAAGCCATAAATTTTATGAATAGTTGACCAAACCACCCTCAAAAAAGCTACCTCTTTTAGGTTATTGCTCAAGGGTGATCTGAAAGGAATACTAATACTGTCAACCTCCAAAAACCAAATCAAGGGATATACAAAATCATTTACTATTAATATTAAGTGTCAACCACCTAATACAATATTTTGGGCAACAACATCAGTCTTTTTTTTCTAAAAGTAAACCTGCTAGGCTGTAGTACAGCAGATGATGACATTACCACGATTTTATCCTCTACTTGGTGAGCATGATCAGCCAGCGTCCCATCATTTCGTGTCCCTTCAAGAGTTGATGTACAGCTGTCCAAGAGACGCACAATGCATCCCATTAACAGGTCAAGAAAAGGGCTAATGTGCACTTCATCAAAAACAGCTACAATATCCTCAATTACATGTAGAAAACCATATCTCTTCTTCCATGAAATGACATTGATACAATCTCTGGAAAAATGCTCCAAGACACTAAATGAGTCAAGCCCATGCTGAAGAACTCCAGGTGTAGTCCAGGGCCATGCACTCTTTGCTGCAGCACCTTGTGAAGCCGATACAAGGGGTTTTATTAGCAAAGCAAAGAAAAGAGGAAGCTCTTCAACATCTAGCTGAGCTAAGAAGCCAAGAATCGCCTTTCGATGATGGACACTTGCATGCTGAGACAAATAATGCATTAAGTTACCGTATTATACTGGAAATGGTAAATAAAGAAGAGAACGTAAAGAACAGGAAACAAAAAGCTATGATACTAGAGGTCAGAGAAAATTGAATAAATTTGATAAATACCTTACGAGAAGCGAGCGCCTTTAACTTTCTGACTTTTGGAGACAGTACTCTGATAACAACAGGCACAAGGAAAGCTCTATGCCTTGTATCAACAAGATCTGATTCCCTAGATAAGCTCCACGTCGTGAGCTCCTCCCTCAGACTTTTCGAATTGATCAGATTTTTTAGATGCTGATCATACGGAAGTAAGAAGTCATCTTTCCAATTTAACAGGCAATCAAGGACCTTACTTTGCATGTCAGCATCATCTTCCTCGAGAAGTCTGAATCCCCCACCCCAAAATAAATAAATAAATAAAAAAGGAGGAAGAATACAATTAATAGGTAACCTCAAAAAAGATTTAATGAAGTACACAAATTTTGACTGTTGAGAATAATCCAAAACGCAAACCTGTACAGCAAAACCTCCTTAAAGAATTGATTGAGATAAAAAGACCTAGGGTTTCGCATCAGTCTGAATAAGGACAGCCATTCTTGAAGAACACTTTTCCACTCTTTCCCCTTAGAACCCTCCTGATTGTATAACTCCACACTGCATTTTCCAGAACAAGCAGATAAACACTGGTTAACTGGAGAAGATAGAAGCGCACACACTTACTGCAAACCTTAAAAACTATAGTTGAAAAATAAAATGCACCTCTTAAGATCTTCAATATTATAGCCTAGGAACTTCAAGAACAGAGGGATGATTTGTCGTGAACGCGATTCAGCAACAGATGGAATTCTCTGTAAGCACTGAATCAACAAGGAAAAAACTGTTGCACATGACGCACCATCAGACACCGGACAGACATAAGACCTAAAGCTTCCATTCAAATCTGCAAATATATATCACAATAATTAATAAGTAAAACCACTGTGGATAAAAAGAATAGCCAGTGGACTGTATGGACTAAAAGAAAAGCTAGCCAACAGATAAAATTTATCTTTGAGATCTGGGATAAAATAGATGGAACATACTATTAGCTGTTTCTAACGATTCCCCCTTGCTTTGAGCAGCTTCATCACGAGAACCCAGAAAAACAGACAGATAATGATCAAGGTACTCAATATATCTGTCCCACAACAGCCCAAAGTATTGACTGAGGAGGACAGCTATGCAGTCCAATGTCGGGTTCCACAAATAGCTAAAACGGTTATGAAAGATTCCAATAATTCCACTGAGAACAACAGGCATATACTCTTCAGCTACCCTCCCAGCAGATAAACTCATCTGTATTTTGGATATCAGTAGGATGACTTTTCTACTGGTCGCAATAGAAAGAGGCGTTTCTTCAATCAAAAGTAGGAGATGAATCACCTGGAAATAACCAGGAAAGGATTAGTGACAGAAGAAATTACATAACAAAGGAGAAGGTATCACATTCATACATTATTGCCATGGTAATCCACAAGAGTGGTCTGAGGATTATCCATTCTCATTTTCTTCTCAAGGGGCTGTTCATTAGTAGAACTGACATCAGTCAAAGGTTCATAGTGGTACAATATTCTCAAGGTCGAAAGCCGCAAATTCTTGTCGTGGTGGCTCAAATTTGCAGCAAACACGCCTAAGGCATCCACCAACTTACTCACTGCAAGCTCTGGGTGATACTTTTTAGTGCTTGCATCAGCTTGGATTATGGACCTTCAAGCATAATTGTAAAGGGGTTACCAACTGAAAGGAGCAAAAAGAGTTACAAACCTGATTTTCAAACAAATATGAACATACCCACAAACTGAATCCAAAAAATCAGCTACTGGAGACAACACGTGAGAACATGTCTTGTGCTTCCTTGCCAGATCTAAGAAACTGCTTACGACAGAATCATCAAATCTGGAATTTTGATTGGTCAGTGACTTGCAATAAGAACCCAATGCAGCACCAACCAAGCTCTGCCAGGTAGTTCTGGGATGCCCAGCAATGTCAGCTAAGAAAAGCAAAGCACACAAAGGACAGTCAGAAAGAGAGACATGTAATAAGTTTTAGTGAAAAAAAATTCCCTATACATTGGAGGGGGAGGGGGGAAGGTCACAGACTCACAGCAACAAGGTCATCAAAGATTCGCTTCTTTTAGAAACAGATGACACATTCTAGCATATAGGCACTAAGGTCCATATCATGAACATCCCCCAATTAAATTTTAGCACTTGGTGTGTGAAATATTTGTTCTTTTTTCCCATAAATACTAAAGGTGGTATAGAACTTTGTATAGCTAAGTTTCTCCCTAAGGAATCTAACTCATCTCAGATAACATGTCTTACCAGATTCAGTACTCAAAAGCTCATCTAGAGCATTAACCAAGTCCATTAGCAATGACTCATTCGCTGAACCACCTGCTATAGGGTAACAGCCTACGATTCCCCACAGAATGGCTAACTCATTTTCTTCAATTTGGGTAGAATATGGTTCCTTTTGAATCCGCCGAATCCAGCGGCCAATGGCTTCTTGGAGAAAACTATGAATTCTTGAAAGCTTCTCATTTGGAACTTCATCCAAGAAGCTATGCCCTTGTGCTGGCAGCCTCTTAAAAAAGATCTGCAGCAAATGTATAACCTCTTCTTCTGAAATCTCAATCATATCATTTAATGCACTGAAATGTCATTCAAAGATTAAAGATCAGTAAGCAACCATTAATTATCACATATAAAGAAATACCAAAAAACAAGAAACCACAATTCATCCCATGAAGTGTGCTTTCATGTGCAAAAGTGAAGCCAGGGACAAGGGCAGGACCTTATAATGCTAGCTCTGAAGAAATGGACAATGCAAGGGTCCTTCAATAGAAGATCTTCGACAAAAGACAGCAAACTACAACATTAGGCAATTGTTAGGGAAACAAGCAAGAAATATCACCTGGAAGACAAGCTCACATTTGCAAAAGAAAGGCAATACCTCTTATTCCTCAAGTCAAACACAGGAGCCCATTGCATTGAAACAGAAGAGAGAGTAGAAATATTATTAGCTCTATATAGACCATCAAGAATGCACAGCATTGACTGCATAACTTTGTCAACAATGTTTGATGTTTGATCAATTGCCTTCACAGTAGGATAAGGCAGAATGTAAGTCTGTACAAGTAACTGGATCAATTGTAGCACCCCTTGGTAATCTGGAATAAGCAAAATATCTTAGAAAACTATTTCATAATGTACAAGGCAAAGCACATGAACATCGCTTATAGCCTACCAGAAATTTTCTGAATGTAACTAGCTTGCAGGGTAGAAACAAGAAGGGATAAAAGGCGACCAAGGTGCAATAGGTGGCCTTGAGATACACACTCCGTTATCTCCTCATATAAGCAAACCCACATCAACTCCAATTCTGTAGCTTCCAATTCCTCACACAATCTCTGCAGTGCTAGAACAAGAACTTCAAGAATAGCCTCAGCACCTACACTTTGCCAAAAAACACGTCAAATGGAAAAGCTAGACCCAACAATATGACGGACTGTAATAACACTTCCATTTCTTATAAGGCTTTAACAATTTCATTGCTCCAACAATATTTAAAACCATTAGATACAAAGAAAGTATTAATATGAACTGAGTATACGTGATTAAAATCATGGTAAATTTTATGTTAAATTTTTTGACATTTCTCCTCAAGTTCATATGTAAATCACAGTAAATTTTGTATATCCTACCACCTGAAAATATAGAACATGGAAAGATCTAAGCGCAATTTTATACGGAGCTAGCACTTCGAATTTTCTGCAGGCAGCAAAATAGAAAGTACTGCAATGGTAGATGAGCTTACCCCCTGTGAACTGATCACCTATTACAAACAGAGACTTGTCAGTCAGTAGGCGTAACACTTGTTCAGCCCTTGAGTGTAACCTTGAGGTGCTTCCTCTCACAACATACCACAATAGTGAACTGACAGCGGACTTTCTTATTTCCAATGGCTTCTTCGCAACTTCAAACATAAGCTTCCTCACTCCTGTTGGTTTCAAGAAGTTAATAGCAATGAGGAATGTTTAGCTGAAGATAGCAGTGTGCTTACCTTGCTCACCCATCATAAAAACAAAAAACATGTATGAACAGAATGATACACGAAAGAGATCAGAACAGGAAGGAACTGCAAAGTGATACCTCTCGAGTTGATTTCCAGAAAATCTGAATATCTAATAGCAACAACTGCATTTTTACTCTGTCTAGGCATAGGAAGAGTGACAATACATCCTAAGCCCCTATTTGGAACTACCGAGATGCTTGAGAATATTAGAGCATTCATAACAAATTTGATGGTATTTAACACTTCTTTTTGAAGACTAATGTTTTCTAATTTCAGCCTAGGATTCTTACTGTTATATTCCCATGAAACAGGCATATCAAAGAGAAAATTGCCAGACATTGAGCATCTCTTTACAGGGTTTGTTTACAGAAATCTTTGTACAAGCTTATTTATTAGTCAGTTCTTTAGTACTTCTTGATCTTTTTTTTCTGATGAAGTTAAATACTTCTGATTTAGAAACAAATGGTCTATGAGTCATCGTCATACGGTTCTTATCAGGGTTCAATCAGGATTTCTATGATAAATTCTTGATTTGCACAATGGGATGCCGAACCCAGATGCTAGAAAGGAACTGAGCCATAATAGGTATTTTACTTCTTTTCCTAGTCTTCTCAACTACCTCACTGATAACTAGCATTTAGCACCTAAAAGAGAAAACCTTGTTCTGCTTGATCAATATTTTTTGTTTAGAAACAACAGTTAACTTATTGCATAACACTTCACCATTTGAAGTCATATTTCTGCACTTCTCTGCCACAAGCTTTAAAAAACATAATAACGAATTGACATAATACAGTCCAGCATCGTGCTGTAAAAAGAACATCATTAAAACTTTAAGGTCTAAATAATGAGCAGGATAAGATCTATTAGGGGCAAAACTAAGAGCACCAAAAGCTGGTCATGTCAACTCTTTCCATAACTGCATTGCCTATGTAATCATTTGAATGTAGCACACAGCACAAGAGGACAAAAGATCATGAAATAAATAGAACAGGGAGTAAGGACGGTAACAATGAAGGAAATTAGACCAAATCTCCCTGCTCAGCCAAATAGTTCTAACTACGATGAAAGGCGATAATACATAATAGTAAATCAGTCCCAAAAGAAGCAAACAAGAATACAGCCATAACAGATATACTTGAAATGGCACCTAAAAAGTTCATAAACACAAATTATGCCATTTTCCATGCATTTCATTTCTTTAGACTTGGAGATGACGAAATTGTTACTCCCAAAGCATTAAAAGCTATAAGATAGTAAGTCATCAAAAAGGGTCATAAAGGAGTGATATACAAAGTTAAGACATAGAAACAGTTGATTATTACATTTTGAAACTGATAGCTTAAAACAGGTCAGGTCAAATATTCTTTTGCAACTACATCTCTACGAATAGAAATTTCTCCAAGAACACATGACAGGCACACAGGTAGAATACCTTTTATAAGTTGTTTAACAGGAGCATTCCTCAATATGAATGATACTGAGTCGGCCATAAATTCGTGGACATACTCCTTGGGATAGTATCTTAATTGTACTGTTACCCTGTGGAGAGAGAGAGGGATAAGCTACTTACTAACACCCAAAACAAGTGGAACCTCCAATTATTTGCAGAGAACAACTTATAAGTATAATCTGCAGAATTGACAGAGAATCACAGTCATATCTGCAAAGTGAAGCTTTGATAGTTGGGTAAACTTACTTTAGAACATCAACAACATCTTTAACAAGATATTTTTGCAGGTACATCATAATAAAAGACCATGACCTGAAAATCTGCAAAACAACAAAGAAGAATTCAGATCAGATATGAAGATAATGTTGAGGCTGACATACTAAATATTACTTTGCGCAAAACCCAGTACCTGCTCAATTATATCTGGTTCTCTATCAGCACCACTTTTGAGAAGACACGCCAAAGAGTCAGCAATCCTCTGGAGAAAGCTGGCAACAAAAATACGACTAGAATTATTAAAGGAACAACTAAAACCTGTTCTGCATGCATAAACTTACTGAAGTATTAGAACATAGTGGAATAAGCTAGCATAAAGATATGGGTAAAACTGTTGAAATGTTCTTTATGCCAAACTTGTAGAAGTTCTAGGACTGGGTTGATCTGCACACACCCACAAATACTAAACGTCTTCAAGGTCATATGGAATATTTTTTACCATTCACGACACCGTTAAATTAGACAGATGAAGCACAGGGAAACTAAGTTGCACGAACCCTTCTCTTTCAATGCTGAACTCGTGTCATATTCTTCAAAAAGACACTACTTTTGGAGAATCCGACATGCATCCGTTGACCTTTTTGAAAAGTCCGAGCAACATAACAGGGAAACAAATAAAACAGACACCAACAAAATGTATCAATTTAAAATATGAAGATAATACCTGCAAAATGAGAAGGATAAAAACAAAAAGACAGCCAAACAAGATAAGAAAGAAAAACTGACAGCAGGGACCACAATATTAGGGAATTGTTCCCAGAAATGACGATACTATTTCCAAATATTATTGTTGTGAAACTAAAAGCAAGGTGCTAAACAATCCCCACAATGTTCATTGGCATGAAGCAAGAAGAAAATCAGATAGAAGCAGCACTCACGGTAAGAAGTCCTCCAGGAGATCTCTAGATAAGGCGGCAATCAACCTACAGATAACTATAGCTCATCAATAACGGGACTTGACAATAAAGAGGAAAAAGCAATAGTTAAGCACTTTATCTTTGTTGCTCTATTAAGAAAATGATGGGAACAATAATGTAATTCTAGGAATAGTAAGCACTTTACAGATATAGGAATATTTTTAGGAGATTTGAGAGCCTAATGTAATTCTGAAGTAGATAACAAAGTAGCATTTATGCTTCAAAAACAATCAAAGGAGTAATATTTTCTTCTTTCTTTTTTATTTTGTTATAACTGAGAAATCTCTGAGGCCAGTGGCGCGTAGTTCAAAACTTGGTAGATAATCCCCTTCCTACACCACTTAAATACCCGCTTTTCTGTGGCAGGGTTTGAACCCGTGATTTGAGCCTAACCCACACATCATGCTTCGTGCTCTCACCACTAGCAAAGGGGTTATATTCAAATGAGAACAAATCAAGAAACCTCAATAAGTCTTTCCCTGTACATTTTTATTTATCTTTTTTATCAGAAAGTCTTTTCCTGTTCATGAAAGCTCTTAATTTGGTCAATCAGAATCTATTTTTTTTAGTATTATGAATCTTTTCAGATATAAGAGGCGGTGAACTTCCGAAACTAGAGAGAAAAAGATGTACTTGTTCACAAGACGACAAAAGCAAAAACCAAGTGAATCATCAATAAAAGAATCCAGTAAGTTCCCAGAATACCCGAGGATTGGCTCAAGGGATAGTCTCCCTTTCATGTCCAGTCTCGAAAGAAGCTTTGCGACTATCAGTTCCTTCTGCAGTATAATTTGCGGTAGCGTCTGTACCAAGGGAAATATTTCCTCATAAAATGAAATAAAATCCTCTGCAGTGTTTAATTCCTGTTATTTTGTCCCAAAAAAAGAGAAGAGAAATAAGTGGAAATCCAAAAAAGAAAAGACAAAACGTCCTAAAATTTAAGAAACGAACAATCAAAAGCAGTTGAAAGCAACTTCAAAATCAAATGGCAAAGCAGTCAGAAGCTATATTGCATGAACTCTTCATTTGCTTATACATATATGCGTCGGATCTGGTGTAATGCCTAATGTGTACTTCTTGCAAGTTCTTCGAACAACATTAATACCTCTCTAAGAGTTGAATGTGCTTGAACTGGTGCTTATAAGCACTGAAACTATAACCAAACGCACGTACCAGATCCCAAACTATTTGGACAATGGAGAAACTTATAGAACTCTTTACCAACTGTTTCTGTGTTTTGTTTTACAGCCTCATAGGGAAAAGAAATCCTGATTGAACCCTTACGAACTGTTTGGATCTTCTTCAAATACAAAAATGTAAACATAATCAAATGCAAAAAGATGTAAACATTATCCAAAACTTAATTCTAAGACTTTGTGAAACAACAGCTTCATCCCACTTCTCAAAACATCATCAACAGAATTGATTTGCTGACAGTTTTTCGCCAACATCAAGTTCAAGCCCATATAAAAGATCTCTAAACAGAAGACTTGTAACTGTCACGCTAACAAAACGAAAAAAGTTCACACTCCGCAGATGAAATATAAAGTTAATGCAATTCAACATGAAAAAAACAGTTGAAACAATGAAATTCTCCCAAAACAAAGAATTAACTAAATATTCAACAACTTTTACATATAAGGTAAAAGAAATCTTCAAACAACAATATGAAAGTACGTACTCTCCATTCTGTAATACAATCCCGGAAGAAGGAGGAACCTTCAGTGGGCTCAGCTTTTAAAGGGTCAAGATTTCTGTACACATCAATGTCAACATCCTCAATCCGCTCTGAAAATGTCTTGAACTGCACCATACATAAAATTCAACAAATTCAATCCCCACAAAAGGAAAGAAACAATTGACAATCATAGGTGCAACAAAAATGAGTACAATGGACTCATGTACAAATTTTAGACGTAAAAAATTGCTTAATGTTATGCATACTTTTTACATCATAGACTAGCAAAAAGGCTATCAGCAATTGCACATTTAGTAGGCTCGACTGTAAGTCAAAGCGTCTGACATAACTACCCTTGACATAGACACTAAATCTTACAATTGAAGAAGAACAAGCAACTGCAAATAAGTTGATATATTCAGGCCGCCTCAAAACATTAATAGTAGAAACAAAGAGCATCATTCACATAATATGCACTCCCTATGTTTCAATTTGTTAGTTGGCACTAAATTTAAGAAAGTAAAAAAAGATGTTTAAATTTGTGGTTTTAAAATTAAAGATAGACTAAATGTACCAAAGATACCCTTTAATTTTGTCATCTTAAACATGCTACATGAAAAATTACAACTAAAGAGTTGTCGAAAAAGGAAAAATGCATTCTTTTTCAACCAACTAAAAAGGAAAATAAGAACAAATTGAACCAGAGGCAGTAACATTTATGAAAATACAACAACAACAAACCCACTGTAATCCCCACAAGTGAAAGACGTTGCGGCGGACTATGTGGCTGGTGACATAAAAGATATACCGGCAGTCAGCCAACTCTGCTTTCTAACGAGGTTAAGGTTGGGAGGTAGAGAGGTTGTTTTCAATACCTCGAGCTCAAAAAGTAAAAACAATAGCAACAACAAATTATACAGTTGCTTCAGCAAAGGAAAACAACAGGTAATACTAAAATTGAAACAATAGTAAGAGAGTAATAATACTAATAATATTCCACTACTTACAAAACTTGTACCTTAATCATTGACTACCATATCTTCCTATAACATGTAACAACTCTAAAACAGCTCAGAAAACTAAGAAATAACTTACAGTAAAACGGCGGCGACCGGGGGATTTGTTGAGAGATTTAACAGCATACATATCTGAATGTGTTGCCATTATTTGCTGAATCCCCAATTGCTTTGCCCCCACTGTAAGTAGATTTCGGCTGTGGGGAAGAGGAAAAAAAAGAAGAAGAAGCTAAAGAAGAAAGAGGTTTAACAAAAGGGTTTAAGAGTTGGAGAAGAGGCGTCGACCGTCGTATATAAAAAATGGGTTTTTATGTTTACTTTCGTTTCTTTTCGGGCCAAAGGGTTTTGCTTGTTTTTTTTACATTTTTATCATGGTGGAGTTTTAATCTTTAATTAGAGGTATCAGACTCATTTTGGGTATAATTGCTTTTGTTAGGAAGTGATATATTTTCTAATGTGGGATTTTTTAATTCAAGTTTAGATTTAATCGAGCTTTCAATGTGGCCTTGATTAGGGAGTGTTTTATCCCAATGTGAAATTTTTGGACCAGAATGTAGGGGTGTGCATCGGTCGGTTCGGTTCGGTTTTATGAATTATCGGTTCGATTTATCAGTTTTTGGTTTTTAAATACGCTAAACCAATAACGAACCAATAAGATAATTTTTTATCGATTTTTGGTTTATCGGTTTTGGTCCTTAACGGTTCGATTTTCGGTTTAACCAGTAAGAATATGCTTATAAAACAAATATATGACTTCTCTAATAAATTTGACATGACAAGACAATAATGTAACTTTACAAAAGCTCATAAAATATAAATAATAATAACAAACATGAAAAGAACTATACATGTGTAACACAAAGAAAAATAAAAAGGAATATGATTCTTACTTTAGATTTTGACAATTTGTATAATGTAAAGTTGTGAACTCAAAGTCACAGCGAAATATGAAGTGATGGCTAAATGACAAAGACATAACTATTAAGATATTGAGATTAATATTTATTAATATGTATGTATATGTAAAAGTATTAAATTACTATAGTCTTAACTCTTAATGGGTTATCGGTTTACCCAATATTGAAAACCAACACCGAATCGATAACCCAATTTTTTTTTTATAAAACCATTAAGAAACCGTTAACCCAATAACCCAATAGCAATAAACCAATAACACTTTTTTTGGTTCGGTTTTTGCACACCCCTACCAGAATGTGAATCTGAATTTAATCGAGCTCCAATGCAAATACCGAACGCCGAATGAAAAATAAAAATAAAAAGTTTATACTGAGTTGAATGCGTACATTATATTACCAAATACTATAATTAAAACAAGGGTTTTTAAATACAATATAAATAGGTTATTTTATTTTGGAATTTTAAAAAAATATACACCTTTTTAATAATCACAAAATTGACCAAAACTAAAAAATGGAAACAATGACAATAATATATTTAATGAAATCCTACAAGTGAATAAGACGGATGGCTTCTCATGATCTGGAGGGCAATTGGGAGTAATATTTGAATGCAGATTTTATTATTATCTCGTATGGATGGAGAGTCTATTTTCGAAAATCTCTCAATTCCCTTAAAAATAACAAGTAAAAAGAATAAAATTAAAAGTTCATTTAAGTACTCATAATTTCTTTTAATTCTATACGAGTCCATAACTTTGAGGTTTCTATAGATTGACACCTCTTTTTTCTTTGGTCTATTTCTCTTCGGTCTTGCCCTTCACCAGATCCCTTGACCAAATTTAGGGTTAGCATATTTTGTAGCTACAGTGACATGGCTGACCGGAACAATTCATCGGCGATTACAGTGACGGCAGCGGTGAAACCGATATGGGCGAAGCAAGCAGAGGAAGCGAAGCTTAAGAGCGAAGCAGAGAAAGATGCGGCTGCGAAAGCTGCTTTCGATGCCACGTTTAAGAACGTCGAAGCTTCAGCCACTACGGCCGCAGCCGCATCCGACAGTGACTTAGACGATGAGGAATATGAGCAGAAGAGGCTTGCGGAGAAGCCGATCGGTCCGGTTGACCCTATAAAATGTACGGCCGCCGGTACTGGAATCGCCGGTGGAACAGCGTGTGCTCCGTCAACTTTCACCGTTGTGACAAAGGATTCTGACGGCCGTAAGGTGCCACATGGTGGGGCGCAGGTTAAGATTAGAGTTTCACCTGGCGTCGGAGTTGGAGGATCAGATTTGGAAGGAATTGTGAAGGATATGGGTGATGGGACATACACAGTGAGTTATATTGTTCAGAAGAGAGGAAATTATATGGTGAATGTTGAATGTAATGGAAAGCCTATCATGGGTAGTCCATTCCCTGTTTTCTTCAGCACAGGTTTGCTTTTTTCTTCACTTGGAGTGGTGAATTTCATACTGCTTTGTACTTCCTACGTCAGGTAGCTTAGCTTAGTGAAGAATAAAGAACTTTGGGAAGCAAAAGATGCTAAAATTAGCTGGGATCTAGGGACAATGGCAACATACATTAGGTGTAGTAGCATACGCCAAATCTTTTAGTTTGTCTAGAAAATTGTTGGTTAGTAATAATTGTAGTGATACTCTAGTATTAAAGAAATGTGAATTGTTTAACATGAGAATTAAATGTGTCCAATGGAGCAAAATGGATAGCTTTTTATTTAGAGGGCCTAAATTTTTCAAAAAGCTGTGTAAAATTTGATTTTTTAGGAAAGGATTGGATTTATGAACTAAAGATATTCTTTTTAGAATGATAACATTTATCTAAACTCTAAAATACTTTTCACCTGAGTCTGATTTGACTTCTAAAAGTTGGATCAAAGTGAGTACGTGATTGATTTGTGTTTAAGCATAATTGTGGTTTGTGGTAAGATAGTTGATTGGATTGTAAATTTTCAAATGAGGCTATGATATTGGTTATATTAAATGGATTGCATCTTTTTAAAGGCTTTCTTGAATTATTTAACCTAAACTAATCAATTTTACTAATCAGAATTAATATTTGGCTATCATACTAAAAAACAGGTGTTTTTTTTAAAGTATCTAGTATCAATGGGATTGCTGAGATGAGGTCCCATTTGATTGCGGTTGGTCAATTCTTATTTTTGTTGTGTGCTATTTAGTTGGATTTTCTTGATGATTTCTGTTGTTATCAGGATGGCTTGTGGAGTTCTTTAGTTGTTGTTTTGGACTTAAAAACATCAGAATCAATAGGAGCCCCATAAAAAAAGCCCCCTCAAAAAATATTGGGGCTCCTATTTAATTGTGATGATTTAAAGTCCATTTCTGTTGTCCCAAGTTTAATGGAGCTGTTTGGTGTTAGATATGAGATATAAGACGTAGCACCTCAATGTAATTACGGAATATATTATTTCACCTTTGGAACAATTTTCACCACCCATCAGTAGTCAAGAATTGTATCTGCTGCACCTCTCCACCATAATTATTTTGCTCTTCCCCAAATAGAATGTTGTCTTCTTGTGTTCACTTTTGTGCCTTCCGTGAGTATGTATATCTACTTTTTTGATCTACGCATTTGTCCTTTGTCAACATTTCTAAATTCCTGTTAGAGCTAAAACTTTATTAAAAATTCATTCCACGATAACCTTACCACTACCAATTATTCAGAATATAAATTACTCAATTAGATGTCCCAAGTTGTTTTGTGTTGGCTATGGGTTTTTATATGAAGGGTAGTAGAAAGAGTCTAAGCATATCCATGATAGATAAGATGACAACAAAGGTGTCAACATGGGTTTGGCTGAAGCAGAGATCATAAGTTGATGGTGCATCATAGCAGGAATGTGACTCAGTCTTTGATTTATTGCTTGGTTACCGTATTTTAGTCACATAAAAGCAAGAGGACTTTATATACTGGCTAGAAGCTTTCAAACTACTACCCCACCTTCTGTTCTTTTCTTGAATAACTCTCACCATATTTTTTCATTTTTAACATTCCTCTCTGAATCTGTTTCAGAACTTATATTATAAAATGTGGTACTGCTGTTCTCTTGTGCTTACTCTTATTTTTCTCTTTTTGTGATGTTCTCATTAATATTGTGATGTAGTTTGAATGAGGAATGATATGGTTGACGTATAACATGGAACTGTAACAATATGTTAGATATTTTCCTTTTCAGTACATCGTTATGATGAAGATGTACTCATGTTTTGGTTTACAAAATTCAACATTATATTCTAGATGTTAAAGAATTTAATGCTGTATTTGTATCACGCAGGCAGTACTACTGGCGGGCTATTGGGTATAGTACCGTCAGCCACATTTCCAAATATGGTCAACCAGAACATGCCTAATATGCCAAACTATTCTGGTTCTGTATCTGGGGCAGTCCCAGGATTGCTTGGGATGATACCAGGTATTGTTCCTGGAGCTTCTGGAGGTGTAGTTTTACCTGGAATTGGAGCATCTATTGGGGAAGTTTGCCGAGAGTACCTTTATGGACGATGTGCAAAAACTGATTGCAAATTCAATCACCCCCCTCACAATCTTCTAATGACTGCTCTAGCTGCGACCACCAGTATGGGAACACTTAGTCAAGTGCCCATGGCACCTTCTGCGGCTGCTATGGCTGCTGCTCAGGCAATTGTTGCTGCACAAGCTCTTCAAGCGCATGCTGCTCAGGCACAAGCACAGTCTGGAAAAGATTCGTCTGGTATTTCTAGCTCTCATTACTGTCTATAAATTCCTCCTATTTGTTGATTATTGCGAGTTATTCTTAAAATTTCCTTACTCCACTAGTCCACTTGTACATTGATTCTTGAATATTTTTTTCTTGTACTTCTATCTCCCATCATTGCCTAATAAGTAATTTATATATTTTTTTGTTACTGGGGGCTGCTCATAAACTTTTCTTACTTAAGTTTCTTCAAACTATATTGCTTCTATAACTTAATGAGAGAAGATAGGCTCTTACTACTTTCTCTCTGCTTCTTCCCCCAACCTACTCATCATAAAATATGATGTGTAGAATTAAAAATGCTTATTGACATTTCTGCTGTGTATCCATGAGAGTGTACCTCATTCTACTTGTTTGTGCTATTTATGTTTCTTTATGTATCAGGTGACAAAGATAGAAAGGCCGAATCCCTTAAAAGAACTTTGCAAGTCAGCAATCTCAGTCCACTTCTGACAGTGGATCAGTTGAAACAGCTGTTTGGTTTCTGTGGTGCAATCATTGATTGTAGCATTACTGAATCCAAACATTTTGCTTACATCGAATACTCAAAACCCGAAGAAGCAACTGCTGCTTTAGCATTGAACAATATAGAAGTTGGTGGTCGCCCCTTAAATGTTGAAATGGCAAAACAACTTCCTCCAAAGGCAGCTGTCTTAAATTCATCAATGGGCTCTTCTTCTTTGCCCTTGATGATGCAGCAAGCAGTAGCAATGCAGCAGATGCAGTTCCAGCAAGCCCTATTAATGCAGCAAGCTATGACTGAACAACAAGCTGCTAATCGAGCTGCAACCATGAAAACTGCTACAGATTTGGCTGCTGCAAGAGCTGCAGAAATAAGCAAGATGTTGAAAGCGAATGGCCTGGTTTCTGAAGATAAGGAAACTGATGACAAAGCTAAGTATGTCACTTGAGCTATTTTTCTTATATGCTTATAATCTATCTTATGTGTTTGGTAATTCATCTAAACTGGTATCAGGAGTATCTTGTTTAATTATTAATAGTTGGACTTATTGCACCTGTAGAACATCACCATGTCTTGTGTTTCGGAAACAGCATGAAGTGAATGTAAGCTATGCATATCCATACCTTTAGATACCTAAAAAGATTATATATAGCTGGCTATGTTCAATGCTTTGATTATAATTGACAACATAATAGACTTAATTGTGAGTCTTGCGACCTTTTAAGATTCTATATGGCTGTCTTTGATCTTGAGTGATAAAGAGATCACTAAAAAGTTCCAGTGAAGAGAGAGAGAGAGAAGGGGGGAGGGGGGCCTACTAGAAACAATCTTAGTATCTGCTTTATAAGTTATATGTGAGCGGTTCTGGGAGGAGTGGAATCTAATTAAAAGGATGGCCTACTGAATCTCCTAGGTATCATATGTTTTACAAGGGTGGGATTTGAGTGGAGTGGGACAAGGACAAGGCTTTCCTCATGAATCTTCCAAGCATCGTATGGTTT
The DNA here is from genome assembly GCA_036250505.1 of Solanum acaule. Taxonomy (NCBI): domain Eukaryota; kingdom Viridiplantae; phylum Streptophyta; class Magnoliopsida; order Solanales; family Solanaceae; genus Solanum; species Solanum acaule. The sequence goes on along the minus strand of JAJOOR010000502.1, from coordinate 12,070 downwards.
ATATAGAAAAAATCTTGAATAATTGTTGCATAATCTATTTCAGTTCTGCAGGAGATCCTATAATGTTTGCTGGTATTGGTTGTTCCTTATTATGGAAAAACAAATGTAAGGGATGTTAATCTGGAGCAATTTCTAGGAAGGTGACACTTTTTTTCTAGGATTTGGATGTCCGAGAGTGTATAGAGTTTCTCATCATCTGCTATTTATTTGCTTGTTTAACTGTATTGGTCTTCTACTAATGAGCTGCACTGTTATAGGTCACCTTCTCCCAGTCGTGCTAGGTCAAGATCCAGGTCGCCATCCAAATCTCGATCCAGATCAAGATCTCCAATAAGTTATAGGCGAAGGCGGAGATCCCGTTCTTTCTCTCCTCCACGGAGATCAAGAGATTATAGATCCAGGTCACCTGTGAGATCCCGGCGCTATTCAGGCTATGAAGATGAAAGGCGGCCATATAGGGATGTTAGATATGCTAATGAAAGAAGTCGAAGACGGGATTTTGTTAGATTCTATGATCGTCGTTCTCCTGTTTCAAGGAGAAACAGAAGTAGAAGCACAAGTCCCCGAACTAGAAAATCTTACCGTGACGATTCAGGCTCACCAAAACACCGCCGAGAAAGTCCAGCACTTAAGACAAGTAGAGCTTCTCGCCATGAGTCACTATCGCCTGAACATAGACGAAAAAGTAGGTCATCCCCAAAAGATGGTGAAAGAAAATCAAAATATAGCAGGCGCTCGAGATCAAAGTCTGCTGAAGTTAGGGACCTGTCTGATGATAAGCTAGAAGGAAGCAGGGGTGAGAAATCCAGGCAGAAGGATCAAAGAAGGTCAGCATCACCACAGGTTGATGAAGATGCACAGAAGAAAATGTCACCGGAAGTTGTGGAAGAAAGCAAGTCCAAGCAGAGAAGAGCCTCGAGGTCCAGATCTCCAGAAGAGAAGCATCTTTCTAGCAGAAGCAGAGAAGAGAAAAGAAAGCATCATGCTAGAAGGCGCTCCAGGTCAAGGTCCAAATCTCCTGAAGAGAAAGTTCACTCAAGTGATAAATTAGACAGAAATAAAGGAGATAAACCTAAGCATCGAAGTAGAAGGCACTCAAAGTCAAGGTCCAGATCTCCTGAAGAAAAACATCATTCAAGTGCTAAATTGGAAAGGAGCAGAAAAGAGAAATCAAAGAGTCGAAGTAAAAAGCGCTCCAGGTCAAGATCTGTCGATGATAAGCAGCACGGAACTAAACAGTCAGCAAGCCGTTCTGATAGCCGACGATCAAAGCTGAGGGCACGTTCTAGATCAAATTCTTCTGAAAGTAGGCATGGATCAGGTCAAGATGAAACCATAAAGGATGAAGTGCGAGGTCATAGGGGTCACCAGAGAAGATCTAGGCAGGATGACCATAATCATGGAACAACTGAGATTAGCTTGATGGAAGAAGATCCTGCTAAGGGAATGTAAACCAGTGACTGATAGCTTCCAATTCAAAGAGTTCTTAATCTATGGGTTATGGCTTGTGATACTCAATTGTGTGAACATTTTATTTTACCATTGCAGAAAACATGAGAAGTTTTGAGGAAGCACAATGTCCTGGAAGATCGTGATCCCAACACCTGATGATCAAGAAAGATCTGTTAGACTGAATTAATTGCAGTTTGTATGACGAAAATGCCTATTTTTGCTTCTTTTGCAGGTCCTTCATGGAACATAACCAGAAAGTGAAGTAGCATTAGTTGAAAGGTTGAGTATCAAGTTTGTGCCATCTTGGATCAACTCTGCTGAGTTTCTTGTGAACTACTTTTTGAGCTCATGTATGGTGAACTTTTACCTCTGTCAGTAGGTAGTAATTTCTTAATTGTATGTCTGTTTGAGGATTTTAATTACCCCTTATCCTTTTAGTAATATCAGTGTTGTGAAGGAAGGTATATCAATTACCCTTTCTTGTGAGGGAATTGTGCCTTCCACTGAAGAATTTGAATGTCCTTGAGCATTATGTTCTCATATCCTGTACTCATTAACTGATGCGATCTAATGATAGGGTAGTTTCAAAAAGCTTTCTAATTAAGTAGCGTAGTTGTCTTATGAATCTATTATACTACCTTTGCATGATGAGTTAGTGATGTTGGTAATTCGGTAGTAGGCTCCAATTTTATTTACATTTGGTGGCTTGGTGGGCCTGTTAAATTCCAAAAACATGCAGGTCTTGGGACTGGTTCTTGTTGGCGCTTTATCAATTGAATGGGCAAAGTTATATCTGATTGTATTTGAAGGTATGCAATTGAATTTTTTGGTTGTTTGAATGGGAGGACATTCACTGCTTTTGGAACAATTATTTTACGAATGCTGGCTGAAAATTGTTGGGATGAAGAAATATGTTAAAGTTTAAGGTTGTTAATCTTCACATATTTTGCATTGCTTCTTTCCTCATCTTTTCTTCTCCTTTTTTCCATCTTCTCCTTTTTTTTTCCCTTTTTTTCTTTCTTTTGTCTTTCTTCTTGAAAATGTTTGGTTAGGCAGGCTGCTATTAAGGTTAATGTAACCAGATGTTGCTGAGATGATAGTGCATGATGCTCCCTGAATCGAGCATGAAACAGATACTCATATCTGTTCTTTAATTGGTGGAACTCAATTGTTCCATAACAGGTAAAATCTTGTTGAATTCATTAGCTTCTAGTTTTTATCCTTGCAAACGGAGTAATGGAGGACATGATGGTTATTGCTCAACACCTCTAGTTCACACACAATTTTAGTAGCCGAAATTGTCTAATTGATTAACAGGTGGTTTATCTGGCCTCTTGCTTATATTTTATTCGTCTAGTGTCCTCCGGGGTTACAGTAATTACAGTGATTGGAACCTCTTCCAGTTACTTCAAATATTAGAAAAAAATATTGCACTTAAGAAAAACAATAGGCATTAAGAAAATAGAAGCGCTATTAAGTCATTTATTTGGGGGAAATGGTATGTATGAAATCCACATTTGCACTGTATGCTGACACTTGTTTGTAGCATGCTATGACATGTAAAAGCTACATACATTGTATGAAATAACCTTATCTGAGGAATTCCTTGATCTGTATCATATATCTGATTGTGGAAATTCTCGCATTACCCTTGTACTTTATATTGGCTCCTATGCTCTCATGGTGGCCACCTTATTGTCTTCTGAAGGCATTCTTTGTTAACTGTCTGAAGAATCTCTGCCTTCTTTTTTTCTTTTTTTTTTGGGTTTTCCGTTTTGTTTTTTCTAGGTGGTGCTGGATGTATGGGACTGAGAGCTGTATCCTGTTGTCAATCTAGATGTGGTTGATGTCACACTTATAATTTCCTTCCCTTCCCCCTCTTCCGTTTTCATTTACATTCACGTTTACCCTTCCCCGTCTTTCATCTCTGCTTCTCTCCCTTGCTTTCCTCTTTTTGTTTTTGGGGTGGTTGGAGGTTCTATAAGGAGTAGTATGACTAGCTAAAAGGCACAAGCAGCAAGGCGAGGAAACATTAATTTTGGCTGGTGATTTGACTATGTATTTTTGCTAGGATGTTTTTGTTTGGACAAGGATTATAGCTCAAGAGTAGACACTTTGTTTAGGTGTGTATGGGCCATCTATGAAATAAAAATCAACAGATATTTTTCAGTAGTCTTCTTCCTTTGCATGTTAAAGTTTCAATACACCCTCATAATGCTTATCATCCTTCTTTCTTTCCCGTCAATTCTTCACTAGTGGACTATACTTGGGTTAAAAATGGTGTTGGCTGATACCATTTTCACTCCCTGATAGCAGATTATCCTTTAGGGTAAAAGCTGATTCTGACCCTCGAAATTTGCCTAGTGTTCTCATCCCTGGATCTGAAAGATATTTGTGTCTTGTGAACTGATTAAATTATCTCCAGAAGCAAATTATGCTTTTGTTTTGATTTGTCTATCCCCTGATGTTTGGTGTGGTTCTGTGGACTCTTGTTTGACAAACACCCGTTCTATTCGCTATACGCTTTGTGCTAGCTCACTAAGAATGAACATTCCATAAACTTATCGTGTGCTGTGCATATGTATCCATTATATTCATGGATAGCACATGGATTTTTTCTTGAACCAACTGCTCTTTCTGGATTTGAGTTGCTTATAACGAGAAATCTATTATTTTTTGTTTAGTTTTTCTTATAATTTTATATGTTTTATGAGTCTTGCTCTACTTATTTTCTGGATTTCTCTATTTTTGGGTGCGCAATAGAGATATATGAAGCTGAATGATGAATGCATGTAAAAGATTTTGAAAGAACATTGTATCACCAGAAGGGTTTGAGGTCAAGAAAAAAATTAACGGAGCTGTAGGTGTAATTATTTTCAATCAACCGTTCTGTTCCACTTGTTAGTCATATAATCAATTTAATTGTGACAATTTGTTTACATAAATCGAAAAACAGTTCACCAGCAACCACTAATGCCATTTGAATTAGTCGTTGTTCGATTGTGATTATGTTGAAATAGGGTAAATTATGCTAAATACTCTTGTAATTTGAACCAATTGCACCATGTATTTTAAATTCAACGCTTAGACAAGGCAAGGCTTTGTGTACGTACCTACAATGTTTGTACTTAGCAATTCTATGAAATAAATATAGGATAAGATCATAATTTTGTACTTTTTACACCATCGAAATGAGAAATAACATCTCGTAAAAATTATGATCTTATCCAAAGCTAAGGTGTACATTGTCATAAAGTTCATTATCAATGTACAGCTTTTATCTCTGATTTTGTATTTTTGCAATTTTGAGAGTGACAACTTATCCATCCACGTAGAAAGAGTAGCCAATGTTTGGCAACATTAGGTTCATGTCAAAATCATTATCAACAAACAAATTTAGGTACAACTTACAAGTTGTTATTTGGTGCAAAAGTGCATTAATATATTTCTTTTTCGTATGTGGGCTAAAGTAACGTGGTGACTTACTCATTCAATGACTTTAGTACTAGACGTTCCCAAAATGAAGACTTTTAGGTAAATTCATTTAAATAGACAAGGAAATCTTGAAACTTTTTCCATCTCTCTCAATAATTGTGTCGAAGTCATTTTTAGGGGGACTTTCTCATGAAATAATTGTAATGAGGAATTTTATCGTATATTCCTTATAATTATGATTAATTCACAAATTTTAATTAAGATGGTAGAAAGTGAGCAAATTTTTTGAATCTATCTAGAAGCTCGACAAAATTGTTTGACTCACAAATATTTTTGTTGGTGTATCAAACTCAATAAACCTAATGACATTTAGTTTTTTTAATAATGAGTTCATCTAAATCTGATATTTTTTAAGTGAAACATAATAGTATATAAACGAAAACCTTCGGAAATATTGAAAATATAATGAAGTTTAATGATAAAAATCTTATGTGAAATCGATTAGCCACTGATTTATTTTAAATTGAAAATAGTTAAAACGACATAAATACCTTTCACTATGGTAAAAACTCCAACCTCTCGGATAAAATATGTGAAAATTTCATCATTCTTAAATTTCACATGTGAAACTATATTGAACTACTCAATATTCGCTTCTAGTGGTGAAGTTATGAAATTTATTAAGGGGTTAAACTATGACGAAGTAGACACATGAACTAGCCAAAGAGAGTTCAACATATATATATTATATTAATGGTGTAATTTTCGGTATGTCGCGCCCCCTATTCTCCACATTTAATTCTTCAATTTTAACTTTTCATCTGATATATTTATAAAACGTTCAACATATTGTTACGTCAAAATTAAAACCAAATGGACCGTATCGAAATACTCCACTTGCCTTTTTCTTATATATATACACACCTAAAAACCTTCACACTTCAATCAAATTCCACAAGAAGAAGAAAAAAATGTATCTAAGAACCCCAATAGATCGTGTACTATTTTCCCCATCATATCCACAATTTTCAAGAACTCAAAAAGTGTCTTTGAGAGTTCATTCAAAACTTAACAACAATGTGATAGAAATTACTGAATCAAAAAGTTTTTATGAGCTTTTGGGTATTCAAGAAACTGTTTCTTTATTAGAAATTAAACAAGCGTATAAACAATTAGCAAGAAAGTACCACCCAGATGTTTCACCTCCGGGTCGGGTCGAAGAAAATACCCAAAGGTTTATTCGGGTTCAAGAAGCTTATGAGACATTATCGGATCCTAAATCAAGAGATATGTATGATAAAGATATGTCCAAAGGTCTTCACTTTGCATTCTCTCCTCGTAGAAAGTGCCAAAATGATGAGGTTGGTCTTTTATTTATTTTTATAATTTTTTTTTGGATATTTGGGTGAATTAAAGTTCGTGTTTTTGAAATTTGTAAGTTATTGTATTAAACATTTTAACTTTGAGTTAATTGACAACTAAACACTCTAACTCATTGTGTCTCGTGGATACTAGTGCTTATGTGACACGTAAATTTGGAGGTGCGAAGATGATTTTGGTAAGTTGGAGTGTTCAATTGAGACGAGTTGATGTGTCTGAATGTGAATATTGTTTGGTGAGGGCGAGTTTAAGTAATAATACTATGGGGTGAATTAAAGTTTTTTTTATGTGTGTAAACATTTATGGTAGTGGTGTTTTTTTAAGTTCGAAATTAAATGGGGTTTGTTTAATTATCTTGTTTTAGTCACCTAATTTGCGTGTGTTTATATGTTTGGTGTCTAATTTGAGGGCAATTTTCTTTAGTGTGATTGTTGACAACTAATTGTTTTGTACTCTTCACTTTCGATGTCGTACATACTACTTTTGGAGAATCCGACATGCAGTTGTTGACATTTTTGAAGAGTTTGAGCAAACATAGGTTGACAATACTATGCTATTTTAATGCTTTTTTCCTCTAGAATTTGGTATGCTTAATATTTTTGTGTAGAACATACTAGGATATAGTTGTGTGACTGAAAAGGTTGACAACAAGGTCTGGGATGGATGGAATATTAGTGTTTGGCTGATATTTGATTTGAAAGAATTGTAAGAATCAGGGGCGGAGCTAGCAAGGCGCAAGGGGGTTGCCCAAGATCAATTTTTTTTAAAATGTATATATAGTAGACGTTTAATCCCTTGACTTCTTTGTGTCTTTACTTTTTATATTCTGAATTCTTTAGTGAAGATCCTAACTTTGCTACGAGTAAGGATCAGTCATAGAACATGGAGTTAGTGTTGTTGAAATGCCATATACTTCTCAGTTCTCAGTACATCTCTACAACTTTATACAGCCTCTGCTACTGAAAATATATCGTTTGTTTAGAGAATCGCAGCTTTTGCATTCATGTAATTGGTTTTTTGTTGTTGTTGTACAGTGATATATCCGCGAATTCTACTCTTGATATCTTCTATTTTCTTCACTGATATGGTTTTCTTATATGCATTTAGTCAATGGAGGACACTGGTGAATGGAAGAATCGTTGGCATTCCCAGCTATCCGAGTTGAAAAGAAGAAACACATATAAGGACTCTGGTAACAATATGTCATGGGGTGCACGTATGCGTAGACAAAGGAATGAAACATCGTTGTAACGAATAATCCTTGTTATATAGTTTTTATATATAGCTTGTATATTAGATATATAATTGGAAGTGTTTGGTTAGCATTGATGTTATAAGTAGTGTAACAACTATGTAAGTGCTAACCAAATATAGGTAACTGTTTGTACATAGAGTTATTTGAATCAAGTTGCTATTTTAACCATATCGCGCTATTATTTCTCGAGCTATTTACGTGGTTTCTGCTGTGAATGTATGTTGAATTTGTGTCAATCGTGTTCTTTGTTTTGGTGACGATTGATGCAAATAGAGAGACTTTTCTATTCATGTGCAGTTGATTTTCGAACAAAAGGAAGAGTGGGAATGGCTTTCTCTTCCCAATACTGTGTAGAGTCGTCAATATGGGTCAATCCAACTTTAGTAAGCCCAGTCTACATGGGCTGTACAAATTATTGGCCCAACTTCTCATTTGAGGACCTTCAAAATGCTAGCCCAATCCAGTACTACACGGCCCGTGGGCTGTTGGGTGTCCAACAAACCTTTCTTAGTTAAGAAGATTCATTCACCGTAGTTTCTCTTACTAGCAGATAAAACTACTAATATCACATCATATAGAATACCGATTGATAGACATTCAAGTTTATTCTATAATTCATATTGATGATGTTATTGTTTTCGCGAGCGCATCCTTTCTTAGAGTCATAGTTGTTTCCAATCAGAAGTTAATGCATGCTTTCCTAAAGAATAAAGGGGAAATTATAGCCCAATGTTTTTGGCTATTTAATTAAAAGTATGTACGTAGTGTATAAATAATGAATACTTTATATAAGTATATACATATACTACATGTAACATATACACATACTATATATCTATAATATATATACATATACTATACATATCTATACACAATAATATAGACAGTCAAAGTTTGTACTTTGGTCTTTAGTCTTCAATCTATAATCATGTTGGTAAACTAGATGGTCGAAGATTACATTTTACCTAAGTTTGACTCTCTTGAAGGGTGATAAGGGTCAAACATGTAGTCAAATACATTAATTGAATTTCATAGAAAGTAACTAAACAAATATCTGTTTTTTTACTGAGACTGTAATTTCATAATAACGGGGTGTTCACTTAAAACATGAAAAAAGGTAAGTAAATATGATTTTTAATATTGTGTCTCTATATTTAGAAAAATAAGGAAATAAAATTTGGTAAATTAATCATTAATTTTTGTCACTTATCAAAATCAAGTACTTTTAAAAGTCTATATATTTGAGACAATTCTTAAGCATTTTTCATTATCTTTTGATTTTTGAGCACTAAATCACATATTTTCAATGGCCTCTACAAAATTCTCCCTTCAGTCAATTTTGCTGCTTTGTGTGGTTTTGCATTCTCTTGTGAATCTCCATCAATGTATGTTTAGTATAAATTATTGAGATTTAATTTTCAATGTAAAACTCGTAAAAAATATGATATTATTGTTTAGGTGATTCGATAGTATAAGAATTTTTTTTACGTAGTAATGTCGGTATATGAAAAATAATTAACTAATTTAATATATTATTGTATTTTACGAAATGCAGGTGATGAAAGCACGAAACTTGATGCAAACAATGTATGCGACCAACTTGTGGTTCCTGGTGAACCACCCCATTGGTGTTGCACTTTGGACAAACCACTCAATTGTGACTATCTTTCTCTACAAAATTGTCAAAATAATTGTCACTAATAATAAATTATGTGACTTGTATTAGTGATTCTTCATCATTTCCAAGAGATTAATAAAATGATTTTGAAGTTTCAATTTGCTTAAAAGGACTTATAATCTTTTGTGATTTTTCTTTGTTAATTCAAGTAAGGATATAAGTTTGTTGTCTAAGTGACTTATATTTGTTTGATCTGAAAATTTCTGATCTCTGTTTTATTAAATTCTTCTCTTAGACGAGTGCTTACTTAATTTCTTTTTAGACTTTCGCAAAGCTCTCCTTTCTTTATAGTTGTATATGAAGAAATATAATGTCCTTAGTTGTATGTGGTTTTATAACGTCAAGAACCATATCAATTAAAAGTTTGATTGGATTAACTTATTTTACACATTTTTAAGCTGAAAGTAGCTTTGAAGCACTTGATTTTAAGCTACAATAATAAAAAAAAATCAAAAGTCATAAGTTAAGATTTTTGACTTATAAGTCAAAAGTATTTACAAACAAGTTCTAACAAATCATTCCTATTATTTTTACGAATCAAATTTTTCAAGACCATAAACGATGTCATGCTTTAATAAATAAAAAATAATCGACTAGGGGAATATTGATTGTGTATTTAACTTTTGGAATTTTATTTTTAAAATTTTATAAAAAGTAAGCTAATATCTTCTATTTTATTGAATATGAGAATATTGTAATTAGCATATCTAAAACATGTAAAAGATAAGTAGTTGAAATTATAAATATTGTGTCTCTAGATGAAAATTAGGTAATAAAGCTTGGCAAGTTAATCATAAGTTTATGTCCATTATTAAAATCATATACTTCGATAGAACTATATATTTGTGAGAATTTCATATGTATTTCTCATTTTATTTTATTTTTATCATTGAGCACTAAATCATTTATATATGTTCAATATGGCCTCTATAAAATTCTCCATTGGATCAATTTTGATAATTTTCTTGATTTTGTTTTCTCTATTAGCTCTCCATCAATGTATGTTCAAATATATTTATTCCTTTATACTTATTATTATTATTATTATTATTATTATTATTATTATTATGTACCATACAAAAAGTATACTTTTGGGTAATATGATGATATGAGATTTTTTTTTTACACATTTTGTTAATGAATAAAAATTAATCGAATAATGATATGCATTCTTATTTCATGAAATACAGGTGATGAAAATATCCAAGTTAAAGCAGACGCCGGCACCCAATCAATGCATCCCAATTCATGAGCAAAGCAATCCAGTACCCATATGGTGTTGCCCAGCAAATATAGAATGCTATGATACTAACCAAACATGTCATAATAATTGTCACTAATTATGATAATTTTTCGAGTAAAATATAATATTATTAATTCAAGAAAGCATTATGGATTTCCTTAATTAGTACTCATGAGTTTCATGTTACTAATTTTGTTGATGTATAACTAAAACAAAAATAACTTGATAATTATAACGTTAATAATGTTCAATTTTCAGCTATCGATTTTATATTCTCTAATAATTTTATATATTTATATCATATTTATCTTTCATTTTCTCTATCGATTTGAAGTTGAACATTTTATTCACTAGTGTTTCTCTTTCGACGCAAAAGTTTATCATTTGCAACCAAAAAAAAAATATGGGTTGCCAAAATATTTCCAATATTTATGGATTTTATTGATGTTTAATAGTGTACTTGGTACTTAGTATAGGCTTATAGATATGCAGTAATTTGAATTTTGAATTATCATTATTTGTTATACAATTTGTATCGTATAGGACTCTTTTAGGTATAGAGTTTGTGTTCTCGGAGGAGTTAAGTACATCGGTTGTTCTTGTATTTTGTATCTATAAAAGAGTACCTTGCTCTTTCATTATAATAAGATCGATTCTATGTTTTACCACATTTATCAATGTTATTTTCATGTTGGACAAATAAGGAAAAAGTATCAAAAATTGAGAAAATATCTCTTGTGCATATATAGATTTTTTTATAATACATTTATAGACTAAAACTAATTTGGTAAATCAATTATTTATTTGTGTTAGTTACCAAAATGAAGTACTTTTATAGGCTATATATATGTGGGAAAATTTCATAATACAAGTATTTCTCACTATTTTTAGACTTTAGAACATTAACGCATATTTATCTTCAATGGCCTCTACAAAATTTTCCCTTCAATCAATTTTGTTGCTTTCAATGGTTTTGTTCTCTATATTTGCTCTTCATCATTGTATGTCCAAATTCATTTTTTTTATATACTTATTATTTATCGTCATTATGCGCAACAAATAATTTAACATCGTGAAAGTATAATTTTTCGTTTTATGAATGGTTACATGCATGTAATTGTTATATTTAATCGATCTGATAGTATAAGAATTTTTGTTATTGTATAGAAACTAATTGAGATGTTTTTTTGTTTTAAAAAAAATGCAGGTAATGAAAGTACGAGAGTTACGCCAGAACTTAATACCGATGTATGCATTCCGCTTTTGAGTCCTGGTGACCCACCCAAATGGTGTTGCCATACGAACAATCCACCCACATGTGGCTATGTTTCTCTAAAAGAATGTCATGCTCATTGTCATAAATGAAAATTTTCAAAAAATAATTATGTTAATTAATTTGCGAAAGCATTATGATTTTTCTCAATTAGAACGTGTGAGTTTCATGTTACTAGTTAATTACGTTGATGTATTAATTATTTATTTAAATAAAAGAACTTGATTATTATTAAGATAGCTCATTTTCAGTTATAATATATACTTTAAATTCATATATCTGATTTACTATGAGTTTTTCGCCACCATTTAAAAAGTAATAAGAGAATAGCCACACTTGAATGCATAATTCCTT